>BJBW01006611.1:197963-217099 GCA_004320125.1 Scolopax mira
ACTCCACAACCTCCCTGGGCAGCCTGTTCCAGGGCTCACTCGTCACCGTATGTTGTAGATTAAAATAAATGTATACGCATTTCCTCTTGTAATACTCATTTCCACTTAAAAAAACCCCCATTTTACAAAACTATAATGATCAGGAGTTTATATTCTAAGAGGGGCCCTTTGGAAAATAGATTATGACTGTAAAGACACTGACTTACTCTAAAGATGAAAAAACTGGAAATGACTGTGCAAGTTTTAGGTCAATCCCATGTCATAGGAGGTATATCACTATAACAAAATTCCACAAGAATATAGCTTGTTGGAAACTAGTGTCCTTAATTAATACAATCTTGAGGTAATACTAAAAAGAAAAGGCCAAATTATTACTGACAGAAAAGCAGAACTCCTGTTGCTATTGAAGGGACTTTTGCATGCATATTTGAGTGTCACTTTTAGCCAACAGTCACGGTCCTGTTAACCTTCTTGGTGAAGTTTAGGAAGGCTCCCACCAAATCCTTTAGTCATTACTTCAATTAGACTTGTAAGACTGATTGGCACTTCAGTTAACAACAGTGGTGAAAGGGCCTTTGCCGTCAAATGAACTGAAAATTAGTGACTCATAAGGATTAAGTTCTATATCCCCTCTTTTACCTCATGACAATATTAAATCTGAGGGTATGACAAGTAGTTACAGACTGAGCTAGATCAAATAGACACTATGGCTCTGTTTACTGTTCCTGGCCTCAGAAAGGTGAAGTCAAACCAGAATATTGGTCCTTATATTTTAAAAAGTATGATCTTAAACTTCCTGTCCACAGAAAAATGTGCCACTGAGAATATAAAGAGTGAGCACCAGCTGCCTATGGCACAGCCGTTAGATTGCCTACATATTTCGCTGAGTGATTGTGTGGATGCTTTAAAATACTTATGCTGCTTTCTGAGATTACATGGTTATCAGTGACATTAATAAAGATACTATTTCCGAGCCTGACATATTTCAGTCACAATTTCTGTAGTTACTCCATGCTGGTCTCAGACTTGTTTTATATTTTTGAGCATGCTGTACAGCCTCCCTTTCATTAACCTCCTCCGTACAGCTAATGCTAGCAACCATTTCATACCTAGGTGGCAAGCATAGTGCTTTACTGAGTTTTGCATTAAATGTGCGAAATAAATGTGCGAATTAAACTTTCGCCAAGGGTGAGAGAATGGTCGATTATATTCCACCAATTCTCCTAACTGCCTCAAACAATTAATGCTGAAGGCTCTTTGTCTCATTTACATCAGACACATTTCCCATCACAGACATCACATTATTTCTTCTCTTGTGCTCTCAGAGATGCCAGTGTGCTCTCCTGTACCAGTCCACTATGGCTCCAGCAAACACGTCAGGCAGTTGGTGAGGCCAGGGTCTGTGTTTCTCTTACCAGGATGAACTACAGACTTACCAGGATGAACAATAACTTATGCCGCATTGTAATAGAGCATATAGGTCTATCTGTGGCACAATGCTTTTGGAAGCAGATAACCTTCAATATGCTTCATTTTGAAAAGAAAGACAAGAAGAATACAGCTGTCAATAGAACTAAAGCCAGAAATAAGCAGTCTGAAAACCATCAGCCCTCTACAAATGTAGGGACTACAAATAATTTATGTGTTTGGTCAAAATAAAATGGTTGGATTGGTAGAAAAGTTTATTTACATAATTTTGCTTCTTATGACTGGCATTACAGAGGACTCAACGCCTTGTTACATTCCACATTCACACAGAACATTTTAGAAAGCCTACGTAACTGAACTGTCATAATAATCTTAGAAAACTCAAGCTCAAACTCTGAATGTAAATTTTAAGTGAGATGTGAGGGAACTCATCTCATTTAACACTTTGTAGGCATCTAGAGCTGAAGTAGTTAGCCACACTCCCTATGCAATCAGTCAAGGGAGAGGAAGATTTCCTAGGCTTCCTTAATCTCACCCAAGTGGAGACATTTGAAATACCTGAAATGAGTATCCAAAAGGCCCTGCTTCTCTTTGGTGCTTTTAAGAGGGATATAGACAACAGATTTGGATGTGTTTGCACTGTGGAAGTTTAAATTTAGAGGACCTGAGTACTATTCCCAGGGACAGTTACTAAAAGGCACCAAGCATAAGTCAGGTTTCTGAATAGCTGAGGTGTCCACACGGGCATCAGCAGTGCAGTCAAGGAAAAAAAAATGTTTGATTAACAAGAAAGATGAGAGGCAACATGGGTTAAGCATCCGGGGAGATCCACACCAGAAAAGCTCTCTTCACATATTGTTTCTCATGACTCCAAAACTTACTTACTGCTTTTTATGCTATGATTATCAAGGGTGAAGGCCCTGCCTGCTAAGGACCCAACAAATTTTCAGAAAATTATTTATTTTATTCTTTCTTCTTAGGATATTTCTTTATAAATATAAGCACTATTCTGCCCATAGGACTGTGGTACCAGTCCTTTCTAGATTTATTAAAGAGCCCTTTTTTAAAAAAAGAAAGGGGTATGTGCCTTTTGTGTATTACCACAACAGATGTGAAAAAAGATTTAACATCAGTGGGCCAAATTCATTACTGTTCCAATGCACTGAAGTTCATATTACTACCAGGATTAATGTAACTCAATGTAATTACAAATGAGAGAATCTGCTGCTGGGATTTATCTTCAGTCTGCATAGAGGCACAGTAACAGTTGTCTTTGTTTCTGGAAAGCAATTGCTATTTTCAAAAAGAAAACAGGCTTACATGGATAATCAGAAATCATTCTGAAAATAATAAAGCCTGAGATTTCACTGAATATCAGTGAAATGATCTGTAGGTTGCCCCAGGCCCAAAATAAACACTGCAGTTAAAACTCAGATTGAATAACAGAGCAGAATGGTAAAAAAAAATTTAATACAAAAAATCAATACTAATATTGAAAAAGCAGCTGGTTGCAATAGAAGCAAGAAGAGACTGGAACTTCCATGTTAAGAAGATGAATTTGACTTGCACAGAAGAAAAAAACAAATTAATTTAATTGAATTAACAAGCATTTTTTATTTGTTCTTTTGTTCTCAATTTCAAAACCTCAGTTTTTAGAGAATCAAGATTTTGTTGAAAGTTAGTTAAACATACTAACCATATTCCTAAGTAAATATTTAACTCCTGGCAGAAGTTTTAATGAAGGCTAGTGGGATTAACTTAAGAAAACACCCATGACTGGAGTGATTATTACAATTAGACCCATTCATGTCAGAGTTCTATGGTTCTATTAGATAGTTTTACCAAAGCTAGTGGGATTAATGTAAAAAAAAATGCCCAACTTTGAGGTCATTATTGCAATTAGACCTGTACATGTTGACATTTCATGGTTTTATTAGAGAATTATTTTTATGCTGGAGTAAGGAGTATATTGTCTACTCTAGGCCACATGTCATCAAATCTGAATTTAGTTGTAATGCAATAATATTCCTCTAATTGTTGCAATCAGTTATGCTAAAACAGCTCTTATCACCCTAAAATATGGAAAGGTTTGTTTCCAGTTGTGCCAAACTACAGGTTTGCATCTTGCCAAAAATATGTTAACTAACAAGCATTATCACCCAGACATGTCAGTGTAAATGAAGCGCTAAAATACAAAATCCAGAATGAACATAGGTAGATACATATGGATTAGTCAGTCCAACCTTCTATAGGGAGAGATAAAGGAAAGTGTGAGGAGGAGAAATACATTGTTATCCCACAGATTGTGTGGGCTCCATTACCAGATTACATGTACCCAAACATGGAAAGGAAAAGAGATTGGTTGTATATTCTGGACTAGATCAAACTGCTTCATGGTGATCATCTCCAGCATACTACTGAAGGAAAAAAGTATTTGTATAAAATAAATAAATGAACAGAGATTCCCAGGCCATTTTCGTGTCTCCTAGCAGGAAGAATGTGACTGTGACTGAGCTAAATTGCTCTAAAAGAACTATTTCAGTTCATGAAGTTTCTCAGGATCCAACAGATTGACAGTAACTCCATTCCTCCTCACCATCCCTCCCTTTGTAACTTCCTATAAAATACAGAGCCAAAGAAAAACACACTTTTGTACCTGCAGCTTATTCACCAGTTTCTGGAGAGAGTAGTGGGGAATGAATATCAGCTGCTACTTTAGGCTGCATCTGTATATTATTTCTAAGACTTTTGAGTACTTACATACAACTACGGAATTTTACCTTGCTTTGGCAGCTATCTTCCTTCTTCCATACATGTGCTCCTTGACATAAGGTAGAAGGTGTACTCGGATGAGTAACATGAAGACTGAGTAGACCTTGGCCAAGGTCAAAACACAAGCTAGCAGACCATCTGGTAACCATTTCAGTCAAAGCTTTGAGTTTAAACTGCCTGTACTAACATTATCTATAATATTTAGAAGAGAAATATTATAAGAAAAAGGAGCCAAATAGTATTTCAATAATTTATTTTTCTATTCTTTTATAATAATTCTTACTCTCAAGAAATAATATAAATTTTATACAATTTTATTATGTGTTTTGTTACAGACATAACAGTAATTTATTTTTTTTACCAAAAGACAAGAACAATGTACAAGCTTGTACATGTACATGTACAAGATGTACAATGTACAAGATGTACAATGTACAACAATGTACATCAAAGGCATTATTGGAAAAAGACAATTACTTGCAATTCTGCTTACAATGACAGATTGTAATTTTGCAAGATTGAAGGTGTAATCTGGAATAATTTTTAAATTATGGAATTGAAACTGTAGGAGTGAAATTCTGACTCTACTGTACTCAAAAAGGATTTTTTTTTTCTTGTATGTGTATTTTGCTATGTACTTGGTGTGACTCCATTCCAAATGGTCAGATCAACTACTTCCCATGAGAATGAACACACAAAGTAACTACTTCTGTGTGTTCTTTATATTTTACACTTAATATTCATGCAACAAAATTTGTTGTAGATTAACTGTAGTTCCATCTACAATCATCCTTTGTCTAAGATATAAAAATAAATCTATTTCAATGGGGTAATTTTTGAAGATTAGGGAAAATGAACCTGAGCACCCTGGAATCTGCATTGTGAAATATTAAGTCTGAATTATCATATGGTTAGGTTTAAGTGTGAGTGACACAAAGATGAAATGGAATGAACACTTATACTTTTGTTACCATCAGGACTTTTTGATGGTGCCAAGCCAGAGTCACACAGCTGTGGTACAACTTGATTTCTAAAGCCCTTTTGTGGGGGTAATTAATTACTTGCTCTTACTGTTGATTTGAGGTGAGGACTTTGCAAAGCACTGATTTGGTCAGGCAACACACTTGGTGAGTGCTAATGTGCCAGATTACATCAAGACTCCTGAATTCATATGATGGGACATAACTTGGCATTATTCCATATTATGAATGCCAAACAGTGCAGAGTTCTTGTACAGTAATGGGAACAAAAATGGTTTTCTGAAAAACAGAATCTACCACTGTCTACTTTATTTTTTAAGAAAGCAGTCTCCACTTCATACTTGCCAAAACCTCTTCATTCAGCTTTGCTATTAGAATTGCATCAACCTTCAAATGTTATGAGAAGTATGAAAGGTTGAAGTTTGTTTTCTTAATTGGCTTTATTAACCTTTCTCTTCCACAAACTGTAGTGAAATAATTTAGAAAATATAACTCACTGTAAACCCCCTGTTTTAACAACTCACAAATGAACCCCACATAAAAATCACAAGACTGGCTATAAAAAATCAGAAGAAATATTAAAAATTTCTTCATTTTAATGTTTTCCACCTTCCAAGTTTTTAAACTCTTGTACATTGCCATATCCTTTAAAGTAAGTGTTGTGAAGTTAAATATTTACATTTCCAGCTGCAGTACTAATTACACATGTCAAATTATAATTTGGCTCTTTGATTAGGTCATTACATTCCCCTTCCACTAGTTGAAGACATTTGGATATCTGCTTGTCTTATCCATCAGAGCCTCTTTATCAGCTCCATGCAGGTCCCTGTGCAAAGATATATAACCACTCCTGCTTCTTCCTTTCTCCTACCTTCTTCAAACTATTCTTCTTTTTCATACCTTACACTCCTTCACCCTGTCTCAGATCTCTCCTTGGAATTTCACAACCCCCGTATTCGCAAGCCTGAGTCTTGTTCATGAAGATACATTTCCTTAGTCTCCTTTTTGTCCACACATTCCACTTTCCAGGCTCTCTTTGCACAGCCTGTACTCCCTGTCAGTGGTGGTTCCCCAGGTCCTGCTTATCCCTTTATCACACTACCTTCCTTCATATCCTGAGCTCAGGCTTTCACAGTACCACTTAACTTCCACTTCATTTTTATACCCTGATGGGTTTTTATACCTCCTACACTGAGATGCTTTTTATGTTTCCTAACATTGCTTTGCTTCCTTGTTTGCCTTCCCTCTCTTTTACTTTGTTTTCTTTTGTCAGTCTTTGGCTTTCCTATCTGTTCTCCCACATGCATCCTCCTGAATCTGGTAAGCCTCTTCTCCCTCATTCAAACTGCTTTTCTCCTCATGGGTGTCCTTTCTTGAAATGAGCATATGTCTGGGAAGAAGTGGTCAGAAGCCTCAGATGCCATGTTGGCAGAACTAGGACTGCCAATTTACCTGGCTTTATTAAGAGATTTATGATATCTGATGCTTTACCTTAATCTGCAGTTCCAAGAAATAATTGACTGTGTAACAACTCTGCTTACTTTCTTCTTTTTTCAAAACCCTTTCAGGGCTTAATCAAATGAGGGGGTATGTTAAGATGCAGAAGCCAAATAAAAGTTATGCTTTTGTGCTTACATTCTTCTATCATTCCTCTAAGTTTTTGAGGATGAGTCATGATTTGTGGACGTTTTGGGGTGGCAACAGCACAACTTGCACAGCAGCTTACAGGTAGCCTGGAAATTCTTGGAACATTGACACTGCTTGGAACCAGATTCTGCTCTAAAGGGATGCACAGCTATGATGTTTCCCTATCCTTCAGGCTTGCTGGAAGTCTCTCATCACTCTTTGTGAGGCCAATTTAACTTGTTACTTTAAAGAAATGAATCTCTTCATTTCTATCTCTCTCCCCCTTTCCCTTCCTCCTACATAGCTTAAGATATTTCTTATGAAATAGGGGAAAAGTCTGTTGTGTCTGCTCTTGTTGTTTTTCATACAAGTTATTACATCCAATCTGTATGGACTTCCTTGCTTCTCCTCTCACCTTCCCAGTTTCTGTGTTCTAGTTTGGAAATTCCTGATGTGTGGAAGTGGAACAGTACATTTGTAAAAGGAGTTGTTTCTACATGATTACCTTCTCCTTCAGATGTTATGAATTTCCCTGCAGAAGTTACTTCTAGTGGTTTAACTTTAGAGAAATATTGTACCATCTTCTCCTTTATAATATGATAGACATGTGCATGAACCTCTGCATGCACATGTTTACATACTTACAAGTTGTCTGAAGGAATTGTTGCTTCAGGTTAAACTTCAGAATGGTATAAATTTAGCTGAAAAATATATTGGGTATCAGAAAAAAATTGTAATGTGGACTGAAGGGACAGTTATAATTGTAATGTAAGTGGACTTAGTTCATGGCTTACTTCATAGTGGATGCAATCATCTAAAATTGTAAAAATAAGATGACGTACATCTCATGGAATTCATTAGCAAACATCTTCATGGAGATGAGTGGATATAACATTAGTTTGGAATTTGGAATAAGCTAGGAAGAGAATGAATGAAAAACTATCAGTGAGCACCATATTGCAGTAATTCAACCTTCATATCAAGTTCAACTGTTCCTACCTGCAAGTTGTTAGCTATACACCAGTCAGCATAATTTTGAAGAAGACAAATTTAGTAGGTTGGGATTGGGTTAGAGACTAGGTGCAGATTATGGGCAAGCATACCTGGTCAAAACAGCTCTAGATGATCACAGTTGTTTGCAACTTCTGCCAGAGCTGTCACTGTCACAGCCATCATCCAGTTACTCCACTTATCTTGAAGGAAAAGTCAGGTGGCAAATTGCAAACCTCCAAACTTTAACTGACACTACAGAATGTGCATGGACCAGCACAATGCTGAGGCATTTTGTGCATTTCTGGCTCTGCTAGAGGAGTAGTAGTATGAAACAGGGGAGTTGTAATATACTCTTATAGGTAGTAGTTTACCTATGAGGTAGTATACTCTCATACCAGTAGTTTCTTAAGCGCTCCACTTAGAAGTGCCAGATCTGATTAGGTCTTATAGGAAGTAATACACAGGACAAAAACATGGATAAGAACAATATCATCGCATTTCTAGTGGATTATTGTCTTAATGTACCGAATCATTAAGATGAAATTTTATAAATATTTGTCCTCATTTCAGCTGCAACAGGGTTAATTTTCTTTCTAGTGATTGCTGTGTTTTACATTTGGTATGAATGCAATATCAATAATGGGTATTGTTTTAGTTGTTGCTAGGTGATGTTTATACCACTCAAGGACTTTTTTTCAGCTTCCCACAGAAGGTGAGACGGAGAACAGAATGGCCAAAGGAATATTATGTACCACAGGTATATATACCATGCTTGGTATATAAATGGGAAGTGTTTGTTGGGAGGGGAATCCATGATCACTGCTTGGGTCAAGCTGGGTAACTGATTGATCAGGCAGTGAGAGTGACTTTGGTCTTGGTATATTCTTTTACCATTATTATTATTGTTATTTTCCTTTTCTGTTCTAGTAAACTGTCTTTATTTCAACCGACAGCCTTTTTTTTTAGTACTTTTCCCTTCTTTTCTCCCTTTTCTCCATGCCCTTCTGGTGAGGGAAGGAGGAGTGAGTGAGTGGTTGTATGGCCCTAGTTAATGGCTGGGGTTAAACCACGGCAATATTGTTTTCAGTAGTAGTGGCAAATGGAAGAGAGACAATTTGCTCATGTGCTGCAAAAGACTCTGTTCCAGTGGCTAGATCACATGTCTAGCTTTTAGTGATCTAACTCCTGCCATGTATGGCTATAATTAATGGTAGATACAAAATTGGGGGTGGTTTTCAAACTCAAGCAGTTAATATTCCTGTCTTCATTATGTCAATTTGTCTTGCCAAAGCAGTTAATACATTTCTGCAAATGGAGAAAAATATCAAAGAGAAGGAACTCTTGCCGAGAAACTGACATCTGTCAAATATAATTTTTAGTAATAAGGAACCTCATCCTTTGGGAATATTTTTAGTCTTATTATTTTTATGTCAGACCTTCTCAGCTCTTTTTCATTCTTTTCTTAGCATCTCACACATGGCATTTTTTTAATTTAGAAATACAACATTTTATAATGCAGCAATCAATGGTTAAACAGATACTTTTTAATGTTGGACTGCTGTCTTGATTTTCCCCTTCCTTCAGTGACTTGCTAGATATTTTTTAGGCAGAAATTGTTATTTAAATCTTTTCAAGACTATTAGTTAACCTCAACTCTGCTGTCCCAGCCGGTTGCTACTGTTTCAAGTGCAAACAAAATGGATATAACTTCCTGTAGGTTTACCTGTCATCATTGTAACTAGACAGGAGCTTTGACAAAATCTCTTAATATGGATACTTTCAGATTTTTAATTTCAATGTCATTGTAAGTACGAATTACAGTCTTTTGGGCCACATTACTCACAACTTTTTTGTAGATCATGTGTTTCACCACATGCATTTATTCACCTAAAAGGAAAAAAAATACATTTCTTTTATTTTTAAATTTTCATGCTTAGTTTTGTAGTCACAGTGGTATGCTATGAAACATTGTGACAGATGGATGTATGTCATGGAAATATCTTTGATTGCTCTCTTTGTTCTTGCTGTACATGTCAAAAGTAAACAATAGAAAGCCTTTTCTCTGTCATGTTTTGTCGCAGTAGATGAAGATGGAAGGCTGAATAAGTGCAAAATATAAATGTTATGGCAGTCTTAAAACAACTTTTCCTTGATGTTTTATTTTATTCAGTCTGTATTTTACTTTCTGAAATACAAATATTGCACATAAATTTGGCATATAAATAAAGAAGTATAAAAAATGTCCAAAACATACAGAAAATTATATACCTCAAGGTGGCCAAACCTCAAGTAAGCACATCACAAGTTAGGATGTTTTTCTGCACACTTCACTGAATTTACCTAAACTTCTTGCATCTAGGTAAAGCTTAGCAATAAAAAATGCCCTGAGTGTTAAGATACGGCATAAGGATACTGATAGTAAACTTCAGGAAAGGAAAGCTAACAAAAGAAATACACCATATCCATCATCCATTTCTAACACGTTTCAGGACATGGACATAGTCTAGATTTTCTTCCTTTAGTCTATCTTTAACCTTCAGTCTGCTAAGCAAGTACAAACAACTAACAATATCAAAGCTCTTTCGCTTTAATAGACATTTGATAGCTATCATAATTCACTTACGGTTTTAAATTGTTTAAAAGGTATTCCAACAGGATTAAGATAACACTGCAGAACAATGCAGGTTCTATGTCCAGTCACTGTTCAGACTGCATGTTTAACAAAACAGCCTCTAGTGCAGTGGTGCAGATGCTCAGCTACTGGCGTGTGTCTGAAAGCCATCATGCTCATACTTAATTACAGGCACGCATTTGCAGTAGGAAGATTGGAGGCTGGGCTGAGGGTAGACAAAAAATAATCTCTGTTATGTTTGATCAGATTCTTCCTGGCTAAATTATCTTTCAAAGCTGAAAGTTTTGGCTTAGTTCCAGTTCAGCAGGAAAATCATAAGCTTTAATAGACAACCCTGAGAGATATAAGGAAGTCTTAATGCCCAGTGACAAAGGCTTTCTTGAATTACATAGAAGCAGCAAAATTTCTTTGGATAAATAAACTGAAGGACAGCATTTGTTTCTGCAGTAGTTTCATTAAAAGAAAGACAGAGCTAAAAAAAAGAAAACAAACCCAAACCATCCTTGATTATTGGATATTCATTTAATTTGTAGTTTTGAGAATTAAAAGACATTTCTTGCAGTTCCCCCTGCAGGGGATCAGTCTGTTAGATAACCTTCATAATAATTTAGCTAAGTCATGTCGACAAATACTGTGTTTACATTCTAAATGGCATCAGTGAAATTGTGATAGAGAAATATAAAAACCAGAAGAAATTATTACCATGATGGAAAACTTCTTTGACTACTAGTTCCCCTTTCTGGCTAATTAGCTCTTGGGAGCCAATTTTTATTGTCCTTTGGCACTGTGAGACAAATACAAACCTATCCTGCTGCAGCTATTTGAAGATTTAAAAAGAAAAGAGAAAAGTTGTCCTGCTGCATTGGTTAATGATACTTTAGGGCTGATTTTTTTTTTTTTTTTTAAGACTCTAGTCCCAGTATTTTTAGTGGAAGAAACAAGAATTAACATTACTATGATCACAAGTAAAGTCAATCACTTCTGGGTTTTTTTGAAGAATCATTAGAGAAAGACAATAAATGTCTTCCTTCCTCCCTCCTACCCCTTCTGATCATATTTTGTTCCTTTTATATCTGAACAGACAATACCTTCCCAAATTAATTTGAGCAGTTGCCTTCTTTCACATTTGATTTTTAAAAGAGTTACAACGTACATACCATAGTAGTGTACTCATGCTTCTGGCTTTAAGCTTCACAAGAATACAAAATATAAAAATAAGTGCACAGACACACTTAGTTTACTGTGTTCTTAAAGTAAATCTCTGAAGAGCACAGCAAGCCCATTGCAGGCACTATATGATACTTCACACCACTGGGCTTTCTCTCCCTGCCAGTACACTGTAATTAAAGGAAAGAGACATCAACATGAAATCAGACATGAGATTCTGTCCAGTTGAAAAGGTTACTGCAGCAAATGAGCAATTAGTGCACCCTGCTGCAATGACTGCTTCAGGTTCAGAAAGGACTCAGACAAAATACAATAGCTGAATAAACCAGCTTTGTAATCTGTTTGTCATAAATCCTGCAGCCAGTGCTATACAATGAGTTGGCAGGATATATGCTTCAAGGACAGTGTGAAGCCTATTCTACTCTAGATCACCAGGCTTATTCTACATTTTTGCCTACAGTAGGCAAGGGAAGCGTTTTTGTCAATATAACAAACCAAACTCTCAAACAAATATGCTGGCAAAAGCACTTTTAAGGTGGCAAAGTTCTATGAACTACAAGAATTTTACTTTACAGAAATGTCATAAAAGTCACTTCTCTGGTCCACACTGTGCATCAAATTGGGCAAATTGGACTTACAGTTTAATTTAAAAAAAAATAAAAGTCACAAATGCAAATTTCTTCAGTGCAAAATGTGATTTGTAATTTTTTTTAGGGAAGCTAGATTTACATTTGTTATTTTTCTGCAAATCTAAAATAACTTAACTGATTCAAACAGAGCTATTCTAATTCAGAATCACCCAAGAACTTTTTTTGGCCATTTTAAACTATACACAGGTTCTAGCTATTTTAGAAGATAACATTTAAGAACAGAACATTTAGAATATTATAGTATAGAGCAGAATATCCTGAAACCCCTGTTTACAAACCAGCATAGTTGACAACTTTTTCTTCTTATTAGCTTGAAGGTACTAATATTAGAGCATGTGCTCAGTTTTAGTGATTTCCAGAGATCTTCTTTAGAAACAAATATATAGACATCCATTCAATCATTGAAGAGCTGTCAAGCTGTTATTAAGTGATGAACTCTACTCTGCCTGCAGCAGCACCTGCAGAGAACCATCAGCTCACAGCACATCTTTCCTGTGCAACTCGTCTTCATGGGGACTTTAAAATTTTACACAAAGCTACAACCTTACAAGAGAGGGTGGCCAAAAAGCCTGACACCTGCATGAAATATGCCCCACTCTGTGACACAAACAGCCTTGTATTTCTCAGAAGAAGGGATAAGAACCATCATGAGTGACAGCTCCGTCAAAGTAACACATTTATCAACTTAATCAGACACTTATTGCCTGGTCTACCCTTCATTTCAAACCAAGGTTGCTAGGAACTGTTTTCTATACCAAAGGCTGGTCTTACTTTGTTTGAACATTTTGTTTTCAAGCATTGGTTTGACACTCTATCAACAGACACTAAGTTTAAAAGCTCATTATTACAATGTAATTTTTCATATTTACATAGGGGTTTACAACTTTCAAAACACTGTATGGAAAAAGATACATGAAGCAACAATAATCAAGAGGAGGGAAAAATAAACAATGCAATGGAAGAGTGACATAAAGTCAGAAGAACTGTGAAGAAACAGATGGACCAGATACTTAGGTGTGATTCACAATGGCAGCAAGTCTACATAGTGGAATTTGTAGCAATTTGTAGCAAGCCATTAACATGTAATGAATGTGTATTTTCCTCGGTGTGAAAGATGCTCTGAAACACAAATGTCTTTCCCTGCAATAAGCAAACAAAGACTTCTTGATTTTGGAAAGGGAGCAGACAATGCATTCAGAGCCTTCCCTTCCACATACCCAAAGGAAGAGCTGGCACTGAAACAGATTGCTGACTTCACAAAGAAAAGGTTTAATTGTTCAAATCTCAGTACTAGCTTCCTCCTCCTGCTCCTGCTCCTCCTCCTCCCCCTCCTCCTTTGCCTCCTCCTCTTCCTCACCTCCTCTCACTCCCTCCTCCCACAAGCCTTGGCAAACATTAGAGAATGGAGGGGAAAGGCTTTCAAGTAAGGAGAGGCAAGAGATTTAAAGGAACAAGGCAACAGGATTTTTTTAAGTGTGCACGTTCACAGATGGCTTAAGCTGGTCTAAGACAGAATTGCAGATGAAAGGAAAAACTCTGCCCTCCCATCTGCTCTCCTCAGCCAGTTCTCAGTGTTTTCCTCTTGTCCAGGTCCCACAACATGTGTCTGCAAAGTGGGTCACATTAACTTGTTAATGAAAAAAAAAAAAAAAAAAGGAAAAAGCTTTCAATCAGGACAGTGAACCAATAGGAACTATGTGAAAAAAGAACAGCTATGAGATTTCTGTTACAACACAGTGTGAACACTCAGGAGACAGCAGAACAGATCTAACTAAAGAGACCTCTTTACAAGCATGGTACATACAGAATAGATTCATGAACAGAATTTATAGTGTTTTTAGAAAATTTGTTTTTGCCGGTTTTGTTTAGGTGGTTTTGGTTGGTTGGTTGGTTTAATTTGTTGGGGTTTTGTTTTGTGGGTTTTTTTGGTTTTTTGTTTTTTTTTTTTTTTTTTCTTTCAAGGAAACAATAGGTCCTAATTTTATTTATGGAAACAATTGTCAAAGTAGTTCTGTAACACCCAGGAGAATTTTTCTGGAAGAGCCTGCTTCATGTTTGCCCCTGTTCACTGACTACCACTGCTATAGCATGGAGCACATGCAGAATTGAGAAGAAAGTCAGTGTGAAGTAATGCCTGTCTGTCAAGAGGGCTTGTTCCTATTTCTGGCTCTACCAGGGCTGCACTACTAACCAGAGAGAGTTTACTCACTCTTCCACAGCACTCTGCAAACTGGAAATATGACTAATAATACCTTAAATATTGGATTTGCCTATTTTGTCCTTGTTACTGTTCAATTTAGAATCTTTTCCTCAACCTCTACTGTCTTCCATAACAGGTTTCACATAAAAATGTTTCTCAAAAACTTCAAATAGTATTTTCAAAAGAGAGATTTTCCCCAAGAGCTAAAAAAAATAATCTTACAAACAAGATGATTTAAAGAAAAAATTAATTTTTTCTTGTGCCTTGTAGTAAGCACAATTTCCATTAGGAGTGATGGGAGAGATGCTTCAACAAAACTCATTTCAATTGCCTGAAAAAGCAAGATTTATTATCTGGCTTTCATACCTTGAAAGGAATCCTAGGCAAAAGTAGATTACATCTTTATCCATCAGTTACTATTCCCCAATATTTGCAGTACTATTTACATTGCTAGGTGAGGTAACTCTGACAGCAGAGGTGACTAAACTAATCCTAAGTGGTATTAGTGACGGAAGGTACTCTCAGGCAATTCCCTTACATGCTGTTAAAAGAAATTGAATCAAAGCAAATCCCCAGAGAGCTTTTAGGAACAGGTTTTGCATTTGTCTCCTGATATCTTCAAGTAAAAGACAAAAGCAGCCTCGAGTTATCAAAGGACAAAAGATAGCATAGAAGTCATTTATTGAAAGGTCATGGGCTAGTTTTAGTAAACTGCTGTGTAACACATGGATCTCAGAGAGCAGTGATTTTAATTTAGAAATCAAGAACATAAAAATAACATCCAGGGCTTGGGGATAGTAATTAAGAACTCAGTTACTAATGACATTTTAGGTACGATTGCCTAACGGAAATGGAGAAAACTCAAGAGCAATACAAACTAGAATAACACAGCTAGAGCAGAAGTCAATCCAATAATTGACTGTAACCTAGATAGCAGATGTATATTTCAGATTGTTTTAGTGTGAATAATATTTTTGAGAGTGTAGAACAATAACTAATATTGCCCAGAAGAAAACCTTTTAATGTTTAAATCTGTGTTTACTTTGCATATCCACTTGTGACATTCTAATTTTTCTCTGACAGTGATACACCCTTTTTAACACAATATAACACTATATAAATGGGATCAGGTTTTAGTCATTCTTTTGAAGTTGATGTTATTACTTTTCTTTTTTTCTCTTTGCTGAATGGGGAAAAATAAGAACAAGAGCCTTTGAGAATATCAATTGTTTTATATGCTTTTACCACTAAATTATGCTAAACTATCTGTAATCCAATGTCCGTTACCTAGATTACAAGCGATCCAAATACCAAAGCAATCTAAATCAACTTCTTTCTTTGTCCCAATAACTCAATTACTCTATTATACGAGGGTGGGGGTGGGAGAGAGGGGCAAGGGAGGGGAAGGAGGAGGAAAGCCCTCTCACACATATTCTGTGATACACACAAGGACTGTGAAATTCAAAGGATCAAAACCAACAAAGCTATCATCAATTTACTGGAAAGCCAGAGATCATGATTAAGAAAAAAATTGTTTTGTGACAGTTTCTGCAAGGATTTTTATTAAAGAATAACAGTCTTTTACAAACACAAGATTTTTCATGCTTCTTTGTTCTTTCTCTTCTTGTCCCTGCATGCTTATTGTTAAGAGCCTGAAGTTGCACTCTTTAAGATGCTATATCAAACATGCACATGGATTGCTAAATATATGTCATAGTTTGCTTTTAAAACTCACAGTGTAATTATAAGGCTATAACAATAACATACATAAAGAAGAAGGAAATTAAGATGTTCATAGAAACTATCAAATTATGTTTTTTTAGGAGAGAAAAGTTTATATCTACCCAGAATTCAGAGAATATTCAATGAACATATTAGGCAACAGAGGAGATCAAATATAAGCAAGTGGGGAATGATACCCTGATACAAAGATATTTGTGGTCAGACTAATAAACAAAGCAGGTACACCCTGAAGCACCTACCATCATCCATGGAAAGGTTTCTGACATAGTTCTCTTATAACATGAGTTCTCATATATTTTTGCACACAGAAGCTCTCCTTTGTATTGCAAGCTATGTCTGAAATACAAATATCCTAGTGTGTCACAGAAACTTCCTCCCTTTCTTCTTGCTTACTGTCTTGTCCCCCTCCCCCCAAAATTAAAAAAAATATTGAAAGGCAAAATACTAGACCCTCTACACCATCTTTCAGAAGCTTTTATGTAAGGGTGTAGGCATAAGTTAAGAACCATTTTCCCTACAAAATCTCAAAAATTGAATTTACAAAACATCCTTTTTTCATGAAAAGAAAAGGTTTAGTAGCTGGAAATCAAAATTGCATTGCATTACACGAATTGAGGCTGTTTCATAATGCTGGCACAGAGTAAAAGCATTATTGGAAACGAGAATGATTTCTCATTCTGTTCTGTTTATATCAGCACACCTTTCCTGCTACGAGCTCTCTATTTGCTGTTTCAACATCATCTGGTCAAATGGCCCCTCGCACTCAGCATTTCATCAGTTATTCTGCAGTTTTCCTTCCTCCTTTTTGTGTTCCCTGTTTGCTCCAAATCCCTTTTAAATTTGCAGTCTCTAGGTAGCCACCTCCATCTGATTGTCCCAGTGTCAAAAACCTTTCCATCACTGTTAAAAATTACTTGTGGACATAGGCAAAGAGATTTTTTGAAGATTTGTGTTAGTAGTGCAGAAATTGTACTGAAACAATTATTTTTATTGAAAATCCCAAGGAGAAAAGAATGCAGCAAAAAATGTTTGTTTGTTTTGTTTTCATAAAAACTTTACTATCTTTTGATAAATTTTTGCTTTAAAAATGCTGTATTTCACTCCCAAAATGAGTGAGGGCTGAGGTCTGAGGTCTGAACACCATCAGAGACGGAATGCTGGTGCAGCTCCAGCCCCGAACTGGCAATTCCAGCTGTTCTACAAGGAACAGCACATTTAGCAAGTGCATTTATCCACAGGGGACTGTCAAGTTTTTGGTGCTAGAGAAATTCCTCAAAGAGAGGCAAGGTCTTAACCAGCCATTCCAGCTGTGGTCTGTATTCTGACCTAAAGTTCCTGTAAAGTATAATCAATTGTTCCAGACATTTTCTCCAGCTAGGTTATCACATAGAAAACTGCCTTTTGCTTTGTCTCCAGAGAAACATTTGTCCAGAAATCTGCTAAAGAAAATGTCCAACAGCAATTCATATAGTGTGAACACTGAAAAATTCCCAAGAAAAGCAATCAGAGCTAGATTCTAACCAGCTTTTCCTCCTCTTCTCCCTTCTATCCTCACTTAAAAAAAAAAAAGAAAAAAAAGAGCAAGCAGTTTTTTGATCCCAGGAGCCTAATCCCTTTCTTACACAAACTACTTTCACTGTCCTGAGCCTCCAGTGAGACCCTTCAGACCCTGATCACTGTAAACAAGAGTGTTTTTCACCTTACGAATTCAGTGACAGCACTCTTCTCTCACACTAGACCTTCTGCAGAGGAAGATGCCATCTGTACGTTGGACAATGTGCAGTCCTGCAAGGATTGGAAAGTGTGAAAGAGAGACAGAATTAGAATTGACCTGGAGGGGATGCAGGAACAGAACTCGGACAGAGGAGACCATGGAGCAGGTTCTATTCGGGTGTTTTTCTTTCTAAAATTCCATCTCTGCTCTTCGATAATGAAATGTTCTGGAAGGTCTTTTTAAATATATAAGAAAAATTTTCGTTGGAACATGCTTTAAAAAAAAATTTCCATAAAAGAGCATAAAAAAGGTTGTTAGCCATTACACACCCACCCAGCATATGACATTCAAATGAGTTCAATCAAGCCAATTTGCATACAGTGCACACAAAAATGGCATGCAATTTGCACATTTTATTGTAAAGTAAAGCACTTCTCATGTCAGCATTCAAAATCTTTAAAAGAAAAGTTCTGTATGCAGTGAGTATTTCACAGAGAAGTCTGTAGGATAGATAGTATTCATAAAATACATTTTATCTAAATTGCTACTGTCTTTAGCAATAAAAACGTCTGGAATAGATGTTGACAAGGGGAAATTATATTAAAAACCCTGCATGAATTCAACATGTTCATGGCTATGCTACTGTAATTTCAATATCCTATTATATCTTTGCCACCTAAATAAAGTATATTTGCACCAAATTGCAATTTTAAATAGCAAGCACTGCCTTTTATTGTACTGCTTTTTACTTCAGTAGAACTTCACTTCAGGAAAGACTTTCAGTCTGTATACATGCCAGGTACCATTTCATATGTCCTTACATTGTTGGTCCTTATCCTAAAAAATCCATGTCCAGTCCTACTTTTTATTTTTCCATCCCTGACGTATTTGAAGATAAAATATTTTGCTTTTAACTCAGGGTGTTTTCTTATTCATCTTGCCAGGTGTCCTGGTTTGAGGTAAAACAGAACTAATTTTCTATTCAATAATTTTACTTTTCCAACTTGGGCCTCTTCTAACTAACTAAGCTCTGAAATTAACAGTATATTGTTCAGAAACTGTTCACTCTCACAGTGATAAGACCGGATTATACCAAGGAATGGTATGCAGAGAGGCCCTTGCTTATACTGATTGCTATAACAACCAAGGTCAGGCAAATTTGTTATTTGCCCCTTTGGAGGGTCGGAAGCGGAAACACGTAGAGGGGTCCCACCTGTGTGGAGGAGAGGAC
>BJBW01006612.1:0-29058 GCA_004320125.1 Scolopax mira
TCTGTACAAGCTTTCCTGTTATAACACTTACAAAAGAACTGTGGTAGTGACTGGGCAATTTATGAACACTTCCATGTGAAATACGTTTGGGTGGGTTTTTTTTTCCATGTTCCTTCCCTTTGTGGAGGTTAAATAGTTAATGCCTCATGGGCCTTTGAAGGCCTCTCAACTTAGGCCTTGCTGCAGACATTTTCTAAAGACCTCACTGAGTCAGCATGACCGAGCTATCAAAGGAATCCTTTGTAAGCTTCCTCATCTGAATTAATCCATATGTGACCACTCTTTGTTGTAATTTACTGTATTCTGACACATAGCTGTGGTTCAGTGAAGAACCAGTGGTATATCCCAGAAGTACCTGAACACTCTGTAGCTGCCTGCTTTGGGCAGCATTGGTATCAGCAGAGGCCATCACTGCTGCTCTATGTTCTCGCCTGTAGCCATAGGAGTAGCTGCTTTTCTTCTGACCTGACCAAAATTGTAATTATGGTTATTCTGTGACACCTTCTATAATAAAAAAAAAAAAAAAAAAAAAAAAGCAAGTCAGGCATTTTCTTTGGGCTTCAGTTGTTTGGAGTTGTAGAGGATACTGTCTTATGCAGTTAATGCTTGCATTCTCAAATCTCTAGCTATGATTGTGTAACTAATTTCTAGTACGATTTCTGTCAAAATATTTAGATTTTGTATTTGGGCTTTCTTATTAAGGCTTTGCTTTTGAAAGGAACATTTTGTTAGAAGCCAGTTAAGGTGTAGGTACATAACAGAAACGCTGGGAAACCTAGAAGGTAGGGGGAGGGAATAAATATCTGATAGGTGAAATAGTTGAGACAGTAACACTTTAACCCAGGTAAGCTTCAACTAACAAGTGTTATCTGACCATAGCTTTTCACAGGTGAATTAACTGTTCTTTTATTCATATTTTTATATGTGACTTGTACATTTGGTCTGTATCTTTTTCTGAAGTATAAATAATAAGTACTTCTCCTTTTCCCCTCCTCTCTCTAAGGAGAGCCCTTGCTGATGGAAAAAGAGCCACTATTTTGAAGCCTAATTGGCCAAAGGTTAGTTTACTATACATTTCAAAATTGTCTTTTTTTGGTACTGTAAATCAACATAAGAACCCAGAGTCTTAATTACAGATTTGATCCAGGTAGATGTCACAAGTGCTTATCTGAGTTTAGCACTACTGATGGTAGAATGAACGCAGTACCTTGTGGACTAAGAATTCTGCTTCAGTCAGCCTAGTACATAGTTTTCTTATATTAAAAATATTGTTTTGACATGCCTGTAAGTGTTGTTACATGTTGTTCTGCATGTGTAAAGACAGAAGAAAACACTTATTGCATTGTTGTGCATACCTATGCTATCACAATGCTTTAAAAAAAAATATATGTAGTCTTTGCAATAAATACTGATTAATGACCAACATGTATTTCCTGATATTCTTGGCTTAAAGAAGAGTAAATAAGGGATAGTTGCATAATTGGAAAGTAGTAGTTGAGTTTAGGGGGAAGAAGCAAATTTGTTCTTTTCCAAAGCCAGAGGCTAGATGCTATTCCCAGTTAATTATCTTTCTGTGTCGGTGTGCTGAGTAGTTGAAACCTTTGATTATTCACCATTTGACCTGAAAAGGGTGGAGTAAATAACTTTTGAGTAAGTAAAATTTTACTTTATATTGTCTACTGCAACTGTTTTGTATAGAAATTGTTTTCTTATTTGTGTGAATATATGCTTGAAATTCAAACTTATGTCCATGTAGGGTCACTACCACTTCTGTAAGGCACTGTCATTACTGGGGGAACATGAACTGGCTTTGGAAGCTAATGAGAAAGCTCAGGAACTATGCAAGAATATTCTTGATGGACTTAAGGATCTTATTCAACAAAATGACAAGTTAAAGAAGACATTAGAAGAAATCAATGGTAACCTTTTCTGATTTCAAGATTACCTATTACCTTGAACATAGCAGAATTCCTATATTGGTAACTTTCCTTTGAAAGTAGCTAATTGTTTTTTTTCTTTCTTTCTTTTTTTTCACCTCCTTTCTATATAATTTCCTGTAGGTATTAAACAACATAAACAGAAACCAAAGAAGTCGCTCCTTGAGAAAAAGTAAGCAACTGTCAAGTGAGCTTTTTCTTTTTAATTAGCAGTATTTATTATAAGATTTAAGTAATACATAGCATAGATGTTCCACCTAAACGTGAGGAGGAACTTCTTTACTGTGAGAGTGGTAGAGCACTGGAACAGGCTGCCCAGAGAGGTGGTGGAGTCTCCTTCTCTGTAGACATTCAAAACCTGCCTGGACAAGTTCCTGTGCAACCTGCTATAGTTAGGCCTGCTCTGTTGGGGGGGGGCTGGACTAGATAATCTCCAGAGGTCCCTTCCAGCCCCAAATGATTCTATGATTCTATCAGTAAATAAAAATGGAAGGAATAAACTGATCAGAACAGCAACCACAGTGCAGCCTAGGAGTAAAGAGGACTTTTAGGAGCTAAATAAGCTATCTTGAGGTATGTTCTTCTTTCAAGCAGCTTCCTTTAGTATTGTTTTACCCGTTTTGGAAATAACAGGAAATAGCTATGTCTTCGTGTTTTTTGTCCTGCCAAGATGAAGTACTTCACTGTTGAGGAAATTTGGCACCTGAAAATGTCAGTTCAATCACACCCAATTTTTTATGTTACTTTGTTATATAAAGTTCACTAAGAAATGAAGCTGATTTGAGGAACTGAATGCTGTCAAATACATTTTGGCAATAATAGAAATGCAGTAGAAATAGTAGAATTTGTAGGAACTTGGTTTTGCAAAGCCTATTTTTTTGCCTTGCCCAGAGAGTAAGAGAGATTCCAAATTCACAGATTCAGCTAAGTTATAATATATGCTGTAACTTCTGTATTAAACAGTTTTCTGAAAGGTATTTTTGATTTTTATTGGTGTGCTTGTAGTGATGTGCTATCTGTCATCCAAAACCAGTACCATAAGTATACTCAGAGACAGCTTTTTGTAAACCTAAAAATTCTGGAAGAACTTAAATTTGTTTTCCTTCTGTAGAGCACTAGTAAAATGTGGCCTTGGGCAAAATGGATTTTTTTTTTTTCTTTTTAATTAGTTACTCTTTAAAAAAATAAAGGTGCAGTAATTCAGTTCTTGTCCCTTTTTCTAGAAAACAGTGCTTTTTTTGGTTGTTATAGATTTATATATTTGCATACTTTGGACTGTGCAATTTGAAGGTATAAAAAAAAGGGTGTTTGATCAAATCCTTTATGCTTACACAATTAGACTTCTATGAGGGGTAGACTTGTATTTGTGACTGTTTTTTTCATGATACATGTATGGTGTGTGTCTTGAATAGTGGGAAAAGGCAACATTGGAAAAAACTAGGGTTCTCTCTTTTTACATATTAGAGACTGCAGTTCCTCAGAATCACATTTAATACTCTCTCAAGAACAAAAAGAAATAGAAAAAGACAGAAAGACAACACATTCTGATCCTAATGATCATCATTGTCCTCAAAAACATGATACCAGGGTAAGTTACGCTACAGCGGGCATTGCAGCACTAACAGTGTGTTGATTTTCATCATCCTGGAATGTGTTATTGAATGCTGGCTGAAATTTTGCAGCCACTGTGTTTTAATAATTGTTTGCTTTCTCAGCCAAGCGCTCTTTCCCTGTAATAATTAACTAGCAAATCTACATTCAGAACTTTGTATTTGAAAGGAGGTGGGAGGTGGTTGCTTGAATGAGAAGGTGGAGACTCTTATGTTACGCAGAGGAGAAGGGTCTCTTCAGGGTTATTGAAAGTGAGACTGAAGTTGTGTGTGATTTAATCCTCCTGTCAGAGTGCATTCAGATGTGGGCTCCTTTCGGCTTTAAGAGAAGATTCAGTTAACATGTAATGGAATTCAGTGGAAGATGCTTTAGCCAAAGTTAATTCATATACAGGGCTTTAGCTATACTGGAGCATCATTTTGCACTGGTACTGTAACATTTAAGGTATTTGCATGGTTACAGACTGTTACTTTCACGTTGTGTAAACAGATTTTTTTGTATGGGAAAAATGTTGGTTAAATAGTAGGAATAGTATGCTTAACTGGATTGTATTTAAAACTAGAATTTGTATTTAAAACTAGAATTTGATTTTCTCAAATAGCTGTTTCGCTTTGTGTGGTTAAAACAAGTGTATAATGCTAAAATGCAGAACGGGCTTGTGCTATTTTAGTAGCCTTTTGTAATTCTTCATTCTTTCAATCTAAAAGACTGTTTACATGTGCAAATATTCTACTAGATTAAGCTCAGCATGTCAGCCTGTCCCTGTGTGGGACAGTTTGGAACTAGAGAAGTTCATAGCTTAATCATGGCGTTGGCCTTTACTTCCTTTGAAGCCTGAACCAAGCTACCATTTGTTTGGTCAAGGAGCAGAGTGCATCCTTCACAGAAGCTTGATAGAGTGCACTTTGTTCTGTTACGGTCGATTTTTGTTCCTGAAAAAGAATTTAACTAAGGATAGTTAACTAATTTAACTAAGGATACATGTTAGTGAAGGGTGACCAAAGAAACAAAAGGCTCTAATTTTGTCTTTTTAAAGGGTTATTTAACTGTTGAAAGTGCAATGGCATATTATGTTGTTGTGGTTTAAACCTGGCAGGCAGCTCAGTCCCATGCAGCTGCTTACTCACTCCACTCAGCAGGAGAGAAAAAATCCTAAGTGTAAAAGGGATAACACTCATGGGTTGAGATAAAGACAATTTAACAGGCAAAGCAAAAGCTGCACACACAAACAAAGCAAAATAAGAAATGTATTCACTACTTCCAGGCAGATGTTTAGCCATTTCCAGGAAAGCATAGCTTCATCGTGCGTAATGGTTGCTTGGGAGACAGATGCTAGATCTTGGAACTTCCCCTCCTTTCTACCTCCAGGTTTTATTGCTGTGCACGACATCACCTGGTATGGGATATGGCTTTTGTCAGTTGGGGTCAGTGCTCCTGGCTGTGTCCCCTCCCATCTTCTCATGCACCTCCAGCCTCCTCGCTGGAGAGGAACAGAAGAGGCCTTGATGCTGTGCAAGCACTGCTCAGCAATAACATCCCTATGCTATTGACACTGTTTTAATTACAAATCCAAAACACAGCACCATACGAGCTGCTGTGAGGAAAACTAACTTTATCCCAGGCAGAACCAGTACATGGTTTTTTTATTCCTTAAAAAACAAACATGCTCCCCTAAAAAAGCTGACAGCTGGGGGGGATTTTGTTGGTGTTTAACTTGTTTTAGATGGGTTTCGCTAGTAGATGTCAGTAGCATATCCCAGCTGTTGCTTGGTGCCTGTCTCATGTCCAATATCACGGTGAACCTGGTGAATCACCAGTTCCTGGGCATAACTTTGCCTGAGTAGGCTGTTTCGGTAGGTGCACGCAGACTCTTACAGTCCTACTCTAACAGCGTGGAGTTAAAAATGTAATAATCAATCTCCAGTTTTCTTTCAGACAGTTCTTCTCTTTCACACTAATTATTCATTTAAAATAAATATTTGTACCTCTTCCCTTATGTCTTTACAATCGTTATTGTAAGCTAATTAATAGATTGTTAGTTATAATTTAGCCTACAAAGTGTGTTATACCTAAGCTGTATAATATAAAAAACCAAGATGGTAAAGAATATGAATCTACTAGCAAGGTCAAAACAATTCAGTGGGCACGTGTGGAAAAAACCCTTTCAGGTTTCACAGGAGGGCGGGGCAACAAAAAAGATTACTCCTTAGTGGGGAAAATGAAACCAATGTACAAGGGCAAAGGGAGGGAAATAAAAGTTTGAAAAAGAAAAGCCATCTCACCAGAAGCGCTTAAAGATTTGTGACTCTCTTATGAAAACTTTCATCTGCTTTTATGCTGTGAAAATCTTCGTAATGTAGATCCCTGGAAATTTATCTTCCTGTAGCATGAATATTGCTGCAAAAAAAGGCTAGTATTTGTCAGACTAATAGGTAATACGAATTTGTATGAAATTGGGGGGAAGTATAAATGTACACTTTCATTAATGAATTTATTTTTCTTTATCTATTGATTGGGGACATAATATACTCTGTTATCACGGTGATTTCTGTGTTTTAAATTTTAGTGTTTCAGTTTATTTCTTTGTTTAAATTTAGAGATTAATACCTGTTCCTTTTGTGTTTTCTGTGTAAAACCAAACTAACATATTTGTCATTAGGTGACTGACATCCAAAGAGCAGAAGGCAAAGGTTGGTCTCTGGAATTGCCACCAAGTGAGTTTGTTTTTGCTATTTGTCAAGTCTAAGTTGATTCTTCTCTTGCTGTTGCCGTTATGAATAAGCAAAACTGTATCTTAGTGTTATTTTCACAGCACTAAGTTCTCACATTTCACTACTGTTCCTATTAGTGTGCAGTTAGGTACTTCTTCTCTTCTGTATTTCTCTTATTTCCTTTGTGCTTTTGTAGTTTCAATCTACTTTACACAGATGAATTCAGAGTTGAAACTGGAACTAAAAAGTAGAATGCTGAGTCACAGGCTAGAAATGCTTTCCCTCCTTCTGAGATGGGTGTAGGATCTAAAATGCTCTGAATTCAAGCAAAGAGTGTGGGTAGTTTCAATATTCATAATTCCTTCGTGATTACTAAAAGCTCTGTATAGGTCCCTAAGAAATGATCCTGCATTTAGAGAGGAAGGCGGCCAAAAAATAGTTGTCAGAATGGATCTTTAGCTACAAACTTTGAGATACAAGTTGGTGTGATTTATTGTTCATGGGTTTTTTTAATGATCTAAGAACCAAAACAAACCCAACCATTTTATAGAGAGAACTCCCACCCCCCAAAACTTCCACGGTGTTAGAATTACTTTGTGTGGTGAAAGTGAAGTGCATGCAGTTCAGATCTTCAAAGTGAAATTTTTTCCTGAAATCTTGCTTGTTGTTTTTTGGTTGGTTTTTTTTTAATCACTTACTAAACCTGCTGTTACCAAACAGGCATAAGACCTTTTCCTGACATTCAGAAATTGTTCTTTTTTATAATGTTTGTATGAAATACTGCTCCTGGATCTGGACCAGCTGCCTGTTTATGTTGTGTTCTAAAATTGTGATCTCCAAGGCAGCAGGTCCTTCTAGTCCTGACCATGCAACAATCTGAAGGCTTTTTACTTTGCATACTTAAATACTTAGCTGAATAGGTGCCAAAGTGCAGAGCACTTTAAAAATTTGATTTTTGGAAGCCAATGAAGATATATTAAAAAATATTATTTAAAAAAAACAGTTGGAGAAGTGATCTTGCTCTTGCGGGCTTTGGAAAAATGAACATCTTGAAGAATCAAAGATTCTTTGATCTTGAAGATCAGAGATGTATTTGGAGATGGAAAATGTGAGAAAGGTTGCAAAAGAAGACTCAAGGTGAATTTTTTTGAAAAGATGCTATGTTCTAGAATAAGAAAAAAAGAAAAAAAAACTATGCAGTGTTGAAGGAACTTATTGCAGAAAGCATGAATTAGAGAAGGGTTGTAGAAGGAGGAAGTCAAGCTTTGAAAGACAAATCAGTTGTGAGGAACTATATGTAGATGGTGTGAAGGGGCAAAATAAGAAATGCATGGAGGCCATAGGGAGGTTTGAATGAGATTGAAGCAAGTAACAACTAAGTGAATGGAGATGTTTCCTGAGCGAGAAGGTGTGGTCTGAACAAGTCTGAACAAGTAATGAAGGTTACAAAACAACACTTTATTGAGGCAATGGAGAAGACCAGCAACCTGCCCAATCGCTGATAGCAACTGCAGGAGTGTAAGTGATGCCCCAGCTCCCGTGGACTGCCAGGGACACTTGGTGTCCAGGTCACCTGGAAGCAAGACCAATTCATGCAAATACCTTTTGAACATGACTAAGAATTGTACTGCCCCTTGGCTCCACCAACGGTAGTGGTATTGGAGAGAATTGTACTTCATGTGGAAAAATGTGGGCAGTGTCCTGCTGCCCATGTTGGTCTGGGGGCAGGGTGTCTGCAGCCTGGCTACTGATATTAGTGAAGCTGAAAGATAGCTGAGTTTGAGAGGTTGAGGAGGGAAGAAAAAAAGAATGAAAAAGGGAATGTTGGGAGATAACTGAAAATTCTTCTAGGCTAAAGAGATAGCAGGGCTATGAACTGTTGCGTTCAACACAGTAATTTTTTTTTAAAAAAAGGTGCTGATTCCATGTTTTTGGGACTTTTTTTCTGTTCTTCCTTCCTCCTCCCTCTCCTACTTATTATGTCAGTACGGATGTAGAAAAAAATACTTGATTTGGCTTTGATTTGAAAGGAGGAGTTACGCTCTGAATGACTAGCTGATACAAGTTTACTGTGGGTGGGGAAGAATAGCTTTCTTTTTCTTTAGCCTTTGTTCGCTTAAGGGCTTAAGACTTGCAGAAGAGTTAATGTAAAGGAACTTTATGCCACTGTATTTTGTCTTAAAGTTACTGTCCTTTTTAATTTCAGTTTTTGTCTGCATGTACTATTTTTTTGAGTGTGTGTACATTTCTGTTAAATACCTTTGTTTGTTTCTAATGGGAATATCTAGCAAAAGCAATACTCCTTCTACTAATATTTTAAGATGTTTGTGGGGTAAGTGAATCATGTTTGCGACTGAATTAATGTATCTCCTTAAGTATTTTAACTATAATTCAGCAGGATTTGCTTGTTACTGTTACTTGCAAGTATTTTTAAAACATCTGAAAGTAGTATCTTTTTAAGTTGCATAATATATGGGAGTAGTAGTTTCTGTAGGAAACTTTTCTGAAACATTTTTGTAGAATGGCTTTTAAAATTCAGTGGAAAAAAAAAAGTGTTGATTAATTCTTTAGTTGAGTGGTGAGAGAGAAGGCTCGTATTCTGTTATCTTCATTAAGATTTTGTTTTGAATGATAAATCGGTTCCTTAGGGAAGGGAACCTGTGTAATCAAGAAAAGGTAATATATCTCTATCTCTAAATGGTTAAATAATTATATGGTTGATGTGTCTTCTGGCTTTCGAAAGGATTATTGTTTTCTGTCATTTAAATGTCTCTATTTTGAGGAATTTGTGATGATTACTAGTGTAGCTTTGGAGTTTTTAATGCATATGAAGTCTTTCAACTGAGCCTGCTCAGACTCCTGTGTGACTATTTAAAGAAATGGTTCATGAAATAATTCTGGACATGTTCTGTCTTTGTGACACTTTTTTTTTTGTTCTGATTAATCTAGATTTTATGTCCTTAAGTATTTTTTAATGAAAAATTCTCTGTGGCACAAGGCATGAAGTGTGTATGCCTACGATTTAACTTGAGAAATGAGTACATGAGAGATCCCACTGGCTTTAGTAAATTGCTCAAATGGGTGGATTTGTTTTTCCACATTGTCTTTCAGCATTTTGTTATCTAATCATAAAAAATACTTATGTGAATGTCATGAAATAAACATTTTAAAGCATAGTTACTGAAATTTTTTATATATATATATATATAAAAATTGAGAACTCTCTTTTTTTTCCAAATTTGATTTTTTATGGTAGTTCAGCATAAGCGTAATAATTAATCAAGCAATACTTAATGATGTAGGTAGCTGTGCCATACGTTTGGGTTCCAGTGCTGGAATAACTTGAATTCAGGTGCTGGACTGTATGTTGTCTGTGTGATTGTGTCCAATATTAGGAAGCTACAGTTACCTTCTAAACTGCTCCTTAAAGCCTGTAGCTGGAACTATCCCCTCTTGGAGCAGGTAGCTGAGTCAGAAGGCAGCATTCCTGTATCCCTTGTAAAATCCATTAGGTTTAACTAGCAAAAAAAATCTCCTTCAACTTAGCATGTGTGATAAGGAACACCTGTGATATGATGCTTAGCAGTTCTGCAACTGAATTTTTAAGCTGCCTATTGGTCCCTTATCAGATTCCTTTTTTGCTTTTTTTTGTTTTTGCCTGCCTTGTCTAATAGTTTCGTTACTATAAGGTGATTCTCCCATAAGTGGATTTTGTCACTGTTACTGTTGATTTGTTAATGTCTTGTGAAGTTCTAACTTTAAAATTCTGGAAAACTAAAAACTTCATGACTTAATCATGAGTATGCACATGCACACTCAGATGCCTAATGTTATGTGTTACTACAAGAGAATGGTTGAGGGTTTATTTTTGCAGTTGATGGCATGGCTTCCTGGGCTTGACCAATGACAATAAAGTATTAAAACATATTTTCTTCTTCCCTGGTACTAATGAATTGTTTCCTCCACTTGTAGAGCCCTATAACTACTCAACAACAGTGTTAGATCTCTGAAATTGTGAAGTGCATTCGTAAAGTTTTGTGCTAAGTCTTTGACATAATGTTTTGGAGTTAGAAATGAATCAGTCTCACATGATAGATTCTTTCCTGTCTTTGTGATCCAGTATTTCCACACGGTCAAACATTTTGATTTTGTAATCAGGGACTTTTATCTTGATCTGACTCATGTTTATATTTCTAAGAAAAATGTGGGTTGAATTTAACTCCTTTAGCAATGTATTTTTGAAGTGACAAACTTTGTAGAATTTCTGTAGTCTGCTTTGAACATACATAGCAATCTGTTATTCCCTTTAAAAGTTCTAGTTATCAACTAATAGTGAATAATGTTATACAAAATCATGGTTGATTTCTTTTTTCTTTAGCTTTTATACAGTTTAATCCACCTTTAATACAGTTGTTACAAATATTGTCAAGTCGGATCATATCTTACAGAAATTTACAGAATTTCTTCTGCTTATTTGAAGTATTTTTTTCCTTTATAGAATTAATAAAATCTTAAACTATTTAATAAAAATAATATCAAATTCACACTGTAACAAGTGGCTTTTTAAAAAGCTTCTTGGTTGTGTCAGTTTCCAAATGTGACTTCAGAGTGCTTTTTTTTTTTTTTTTCCTTTGTTTTGAGTGATGGTCATTTTGTTTGAAATACTTTTTCTCATTATAGGCCAAAGTCATCAAAGTAAAGGAAGGCCAAAAACCAGAACTGGTGACTCTGAAAAAACGAGGTAAGAAACTTTATTTTTTAATTTATTATTTGAGTTATTTTTTGTAGCATTTAAAAGCAAGTTAATGCAACTTTGACTTGGTGCTTGCTCTCTGCTAATTGCTTTGTTTGTATTGTCTACCTGCTATTCAGAATATAATTCATGTTAAGATAGCTGATTAAAGTTCATAAAATTCCAGTTTTCATGAAGAGCCTGAGTTATTACTTGAAAACTAAATCTTTTCCAAAGCTCAGTTGAGTTTTAGTAAATGAAGGCATAATTTTAATAACCACTGTTTAAAAGCTTTTGCCCCAAAGCAAGTCACACAGTGTAGCCATAACAAAATGCATTCTTCTTTTACAGCAAAAGATAATAGGAATCTTGTTCCAGTTGTTACAATCAAACTTACCCCACCACATAACTCACCCTCTGTCTTATTTTCAAGGCCTCTTTGAGCTAGTTCTGCTCTTTGTACCAAAAAATTTTTAAAACTTCTCTGACACTTCATATGCTTATTAAGAAAAGATCTGACTGTGAGGAAAGCATTGTAAGTCAGTCTCAGAATTAAACACTAGAAAATAATTTTTACTTGGAGTTCTTTAAGTTTTTGTAGATTTTAATTGTTACTTAAAGCATATTGATGTCTAATTTTAAGTATGTGAATACTCCCCGTAGAACATGCTGAATGTAAATTAGTATGTTTGATGGTTTGGGGCCAAAATTAAATTAGTTGAGATAAAAAGCACTATAGATTTTATGGAGAAAATTTATGCTTTTTAAAACTTTGGTTTTTAAACTTTTGTTTAAAAAAAAAAAAAATAATTCTTTCCAGTGATACTGGGGCCAAGATGCTCCAGGTAGTTTTGGGGAAATCACTGCATTTGTAGGTGGTTCCATATGTCAGTGTATCTCCTCAGATAGTTGAGGAGTAAAGAAGTGTTGCTGTTTACTTATTTGTAAGGTGACTGAGGCAAATGATGACTTACCACTTAAGGCCAGGCAGGGGTGGAAGCTTTATGTGTTTTAACCTGAGCTGTGAAATTAGACAGCTTGAGCTCTGACTTTACTTTCTTGCTTGTGCACTTCTTCAGCTAGGTTTTTTTAGTTGTGTTTAGGATGTTTAAAAACAGATGAGGGGCACAGCAAAATAACCTGTTTACAATGAAATAGGAGAGTTTCCATCAGATAGTAATTCTTAAAGGCAGATTTCTCATTTGGAAGAGTTCAAGCCTTTAGGAAACCTGGGAGCTGAACCAGATTATCTCCAGTCCTAGGTGTGACCATGAAACCTGACATCTTCTAATCTATATATGCTACAGTACAATCATTTTTCTGTAACTCTTTCTGAATACCACTATAGCTAGCACAATTGAAACTTTGTCCTAGGAGAGGGCATCTGTGTTATTGAACTGGGTTGCCACTGACTACTTTGTTCTTTCAATTTGAGAGGAGGGGAAAAATGTTAGATTCAGTATGAGAACAAATCCTCTTTAAAGTAACCGAACCATCTATAAAATTGCTTCTCTCATGGGGAAGTTTATTAGCCCTATAGAAAACATGTGGTTTCTCAACAAGTGAGGTGCATGGTGAGTTACAGTCTTATCTCTGTTTTTGTAATTAGCAGGTTGCTTGGATCCAGAAACCTAGGGAATCCTCTCACACTGTAGAGAATTTATGTCAGATAATGAAGTGTTTCATGCCTTTAAATGTGGGACAGAACTGAATGTATATTAGCAAAAGGCAGTACAGTAGCATTAAAGACTGAGTAGCAATCTTAGCATTGAGGATTTAGTTTAGGGTATTAAGCAATACTTTGCCCCCTCATTATAATATTTTTTATTCTCTGGTTGTGCATGATGTTTCTTCTGCAGTGGTGGGAAGGAAGAGGTGGGGAGAACAACTCTATTCCTCTCTTCTCTGCTTTCCCTGCTCTCACCGTGCCTAGCTGCTACACGTATTTGATTTTAAGCAGTGGTTGTGCTAGGATAAAGAATCTTTTACTTAAGAGTAGAGAAGGAGAAAGAGGCTTGAGCACCTTCTTGTACTGCTGCTTTGGTATAGAGAAGTTCTCTAGTCATCTCTCCCACCCTTTCATAAGACCAACTCAGCTGAGAATAAGGTAGAGAAGATAAAAGAAAACAAATAAAATGATGGAGAAGACTGCTACTTCCCTGAAGCCCTAGTTGTTCCAGAGCCAGAAGCACGTGAACTATATATATGGTATCATAACCCTTGATAACGTTATAGTACATGTTATTGCTACTGTGAAAGCCTGCTATAATAATCTTTACTATATAGGCAAATGTGATGTGGTTGATAAAAGCACAGAAATTTCTGCTTCTTGAAAATAAGATTACATGTAAAGTACGTGTACAAACTCATGATGCTATTGTCCTGTTATTTGTAGAGATCACCTTGATTCAAAGACAGAATCTAAAGCTATCAAGGATAAACTCTTCTGTAATGTGCAACAGGTAACTGGGAATTCATTAGCATACAACGTTAAGTGTAAATGATTTGTCACCTTTTAGGAACACTGCCCAAAAACTCAGTTCATTCAAAAATGTAATGCTTCGTGCTTGACCTGACTTTTATCAGAAGACAAAGATTCTGTGGTTCCACTGATTTATACCATCTTGTTGCTGGAGTCTTCTTTTTCCTTCTCCTCCTCCCCCTCCTGTAAGACCTCACGCTGGAAATTAGTGTAACAAAACTCAGTGTTGTCATAGAATAACTTAGCTGAAGCCATGAGTTAGTAATGTAGCTCCCTTTTATCTTAATTTATAAGAATAATTACAAAAATTGCTGGGAATCATTTGGGGATTTATAATACCCCTCCTGAAGTTCTGACTATGTAAGTTTTCTTGTGTTTGATAGATACAGTTGGAAATAATCATTGAACGTTTTGTTGAATGGTATAGCAGGACACACTGCCTAGGTGAGGGGGGGGTTATCTTCAGCTTCCCTCTGCTTGTGTGAGTTTGCTGGCAGAAAGCTACCAGATGTGTAGGGAGTTCATACTCTCCTTAGTGTTGAAGGACACTGAGGATTAGCCTGACTTGGCAGCCCCAAGAACAGGGTAGGATGTGAAACCAGATGTTCCCAAGAAGAACAAAAGAATGATAAAAATAAACAGTGTTTTGCTGAGCTAGAAGGTTGGGCTTAACAACAAATAACTGGCAGTCACTTTATACTATGAAAGTCTAGTCCTCTCTTTAAATGGGAAGGATTCTAGTACACCCCCTCCATAGGAGTGTGTTGGGAATTCTTCCCTTGAGTGGAGACACCCCTCGAGGTTACCCTTTGAGACACAAAGCTACCCACAGTTGTCAACGTAGGTGAGTAATACCAGTCCTTACAAAAATATGGGTGTTAAGAGAATGGGTCCAGCCTTTTTTAGTGGTGACAGGAAGAGGAAGGGGGCACAAAATTGAACATAAGAAGCTCCATCTAAACATAAGGAGAAACTTAATTCGTTTGAAGGTGGCAGAATGCTGGAACAGGCTGCCCAGAGAGGTGGTGGAGTCTCCATCTCTGGAGATGTTCAAAAGCTGCCGGACATGTTTCTGTGCAATCTGTTCTAGGTTGACCTGCCTTGGCAGGGGGGTTGGACTAGATGATCTCCACAGGTCCCTTCCAACCCCATATCGTTCTGTGATTTTGTACCATACCATTATACCACACAGTAGATATTCTGATTAGTGTCCTTTAGCCTGATCATTATCAATTATAATATAGTTTTATAATTTGCTTATATATATATATAGTTTAGTTTGCCGCCATAACCCCGCAGGACAAACGGCTGTTTAAAAAGCTATAAAATTCATAAAGCTATAAAATTCATAAATAGAGAATTCTCAGGTCTTATATTACCTCATAAAACAAAATGGATTCAGGAGAAGGTGCAGGTTCTGCCTGCACTATGAGCCCCTCTTTACTTTAAAATACCTATTTTTGTAAGGCTACTGCATTACTAGTATCAAAAGTAACTTTTTAGTTAGCTTAATCAGCTTTATATGTCACTTAGCTTAACATTATTTGCTTAACATTAAATTAATAGTTTGTTCTGTTCTATAACTGTGCTCCAACAGCTTTACCTTACGTCAGTAGTTCTATCAGTCTTAATTATTTTTTCATTAACTCATTTCTGCGTTTTGGTCTTTTCTATGTGTGTTTGCAGTTTCCACTGTTCCTGCCACTTTTTTTTTATGACTGTCATTAGCTCATGGGTATTTTCCTAGTTTGTCGTTTTGGGTCAGTTGACAGGATGAAGACAGAAGATGAAAATTCATAGTTGTTTAGGAAAATACATTTTGGACATGTATTAAATTTAGTAGGTCAAAAGCCTAATTAAGGCTTGAATGAATACAATTAAGTACACCTTTAGAATAGTGTTTTAATAAATCAAGCAATTCAAAAGTTATGCTACCTTGTTCCCAAACCTTCCCAGGTTTTCCCTGCCACAACCCTGTCTTCAGAATCCCATCCTCAAATTAAAATACATAGGTGGACCTCCTTGTTACTTTGTCTTTTCCTAAGATTGCAGGAGTAGGAGTTGGAGGAGCTTCTTAAATAGTCAAATTACTTCTACCCTGGCACAATGATCTGCTTCCAAAGCTACTTTCATTTTAGTGTTTCAACAGATCAAGGGAATAGAACTTCCTAATTCTCCAGCTGCTTGTCTTGATTTACAGTCTCACTGCTGGAAATTCCCACAGGAGTCAGGAAGACTCTGGAATGAAAGGCTAATAACAATGCATTCTGAAACCTTCTAGCATTAACTATTAAGCTAGATGGAGTGAAACTGTTGGTAGAAGGAAATAGTTTTCAGTTTTTTTAAAAATGTTTGTACACAAAATGGAGTGTACAGGTGAGGAAAGGCATAAGTCTGGGTTTTGGTGGGTGTTTTTTTTTATATGTAAGGATTAAAATTATGTTTGAACTAAACTTGAAACTTTCTGGAGAGAAAAGAATCTAAACTTAAAACCTTGATTTTTAAGAGATTAGCAGCAGTAGGACCATGAAAACCTTAAATTTTTAGAAGTTGAATGTAAAACAGAGTTTTATAAAAATGTACCTGATTTGCTGCTTTGAAAGTGGAATCGTGGTAAAACTGTAGAAGTACAGAATTTTGACAGTTGGATGTCCTCAAACTGGGACAGTTAACTATTTTAGGAAATAGCTTGCTTGCTTTGGAATGAAAAAAAAAAAAAAGGAAAAGACTCTTTTGGGCTTAATATTTTCCTAAATATTTTAGGTGGATTTAACTATGTTGCCAGAAGAGGTTAAATCCCTTGTTCGTGATGGTTATACAGCCTTAATGGACCAGCGGTGTCACGGTGCTGAACAAGCCTTTTCACAACTGTTGAGCATTCTAAATCCTTCAGAATTGAAGGTAAGCTGAGAGGAGCACCTTAGTTTATTAGGGTAATTGAAGTTTATGCTTTCAATACTTATGCTTTCATTCTTTCCTTCCACCAAAATAGTCATTATTATTGAATTGTTGCCTGTGATATTAATTACAATGCTACATGTTTCACTGGTAAGTGTTCCAAGAAGTTTAGAAAGGAGAATAGGATTAAAAACCAACAGTACTAGCATCGGGTTTGTTTTTGTAATGTTTGGCATACGTGTGAATTTCTAGATGCAATCTAAAAAATATTTACCAAAATAATTTTCTTATAAGACTAATGTAAGATACACATTAAATACCTTATTTGATAAAAAACCTACCGTCCATTGTCAGCTTAACCTTTATTCATAATAGTGTGGGGTAAAAAGAATTTATATTCTTCAGATAACACATAATCAGAGGTCAGATAACTCTTTGATAGCAAATACCATGAAATTTTGTGTTTGTGTGTGTAGCCAATCAGCCATTGACCTGTTTGTCAGCATAGATTACTTCAAATTGTTGTACTGTTGTATTAAGTTCTGTGTGTCAGTGTATGTGCACCTGTGTTGCTGTGTTTCATGCTCCCATTGTAGTAAGGACTGTTGGAGTGCCAGCAAGTCAGTCTAAGCAAGTAATGCACCAATCCATCTGGAATTGTGACCTAGTTTATTAGGAAGAAAAACGTTGAGAAAGGATTGTTGGTGATTTTTTATTTTAAGAAAAGACAAAAATCTGTTCAATTCTGAACATATAGCAAAGACACACTGTACTGCATGAAGTCAACATAGTAAGGCCTGTGGTTACAGAATTTGTAAAATCAAATGTTTCAGGATGTATCATTTTCAAATACATAGGGGTGCCAAGTGACCAGCAGTAAAGGTGTAGTTAGCCTTCACTTTTTATGCTAATTGTAACATAAATATGGGTAGAGGCTGTGACAAGAAGAATGAGAAAAGAGTTTCCTAACTCTGTTGTAGTGAAGATATTCAATTCACAGTAGACAGTAATGTTCTAGTTTCCAGCAAAGTGCTTTTGTGAATGCTACTACTATAATTTGACTCTATTTACAGCAACTGAATCTCCGTATTATTAATTATGTTGTAATCATCTATGGACACGCCACTGCTCTTCTTGGAATAGGACAACCTGAGGTATGACATTAAGCCACTATATTGATTTTTATCCACTATTCTAATGCACGTAGTTTGCCATCCATTTTAGTCTGGTTTTTTACAAGCATAAGATTAGTAGGGAAGGAAAGCTTTGGTCACATTTTAGAATCATGCAGTTTAATATCTGGGACTAGATCTTTAATGGTTTTGAATAAATTAAGCTACCAAATAAGAAACTCTTATGAAAACTTAAAAAGAAATTTTAAGTATTAATGAAGTAGAACCAATTATTTTCCTTCTACTTTGTTGCAATTTGGTTGTGCACTAGTGTTTCTGACACAAACATTCTGCTTCTAAAACAAGAGAAAGAGAATGCTTTTGGTTCTGGAAAACAGAAGTGTGGGTTATTTTGGGTTTTTGGAGGGACTGTTTGGGTTTTTTTTCTTGTGGTGTTTAAAAATATTCAGTGTCTTACAATGAGTTTAAAAATGTCTATAGCTCAGTGAGCTCAGTCATTCAATTTCATTATTTCAGAGGAAGAATAAGTTAGTTTTGTTTTTTTTTTTAAAAAAAAAAGGGAAGCCTTTGCATGTGATGGTAAGGTTGCTCAATTCCATTTATTGTTCCTTCATAAGACTGATCAGAGAATAGAGCATGCTGACTCGCTCTAACTGGAGGAAAAAAGGAGAGGAAAAGTGAAAAGCTTCTGTCAAAGTAAACGTATTTTTGTCTTAAATTTATTTTGAAGGCATTGACAAAAGCTGAAGACCAGTTTAAGAAAATAATCGAACAGTATCAGGAGGAAAGATTTTGTTGTTTGGCATACTATGGAATTGGAAAAGTATACCTCAGACAAAACAGGTTGGTATATGTCGTGAATGGGTGATTTAGGTTCCTTAAAGAACTGCTCTCAAAGGTGTTAGCGAAGTGGTTTTAATATGATGTTGTAAAAGTGTGACTTAATGAGGTTCAATGGCAAGGTTCACTCTATTAATTACTGCATGGGAAAACATAGAAAGGAAAATGGAGTTACACTTGAGCCAGGATGATTCACAGAGAGACTGGGGATGCAAAGAGTAAGGGAAACCTTCCCATTGAGTCACAAGGTTCAGAAAGAATTGAACTTGCTTTCTGAACCTCTTCTCAGAGAGGAGGGCGGCTGGATCCAGGCTCAGTCTCAAACTTGGTCAACAGTGTATTTCTAAAGGATTATATGCAAATGTTTCATTAGCATCAATTCAGCCTTCAGTCAGAATTACCAAAGCAGAATCAAGTTATCATGCTACAGGGTTGGGTGTGATATCGGTCGCTTACCAAAGATCTGCCGTTGGTAAAACATCTCTCTGCCTCGAGGAGCAACTTTGAGAGGCACCAAGCTCAATGGGACATCAAAGGCTGCCTTGCAGGGAGAGATCAAAGAAAGCTCACTCAGGCTGTCATATTTATGGGATAAAGTGGTTGGCTTGTAGTCAAGTTACATGGAATGGAAAGGTATGCATAAGACTCCTTGTATCCACAAATTTCTTTGTTCCTTGATAAATGAGCCTTGGAAAAGCCATCTGCTATTCATGTGTTAATTGTATGATTGGTGTTCCAAGCTCATATGCATTGACAGTCTCTATATGCTCTGCTCTTAAGTGGGCTTTCAGAGAACAGATTGGAACTAGAGAAGTTCTTGACCTGGCTGCAGCTCTGGCCTTTTTTCTCCTTTGGAGTCTCTACCTAACTACTGCTATTTTTGTTAAAGAGTCAAGTGCATCCTTCACAGTATAATATAAAGCTTCAATTTTTGCTACAAGAAAATATTTTAATTTGGGGAAAAAATATGTGGAGTTTTTTTTTTTTTAATTATTCTTTGTTAATTACTAAATTCATACATTAGACTGATTTCTTACAACTTTAAGTTACTGCTTAGGATGTAACGAGAGCCACTGAATTGAGCAGACTCCAGGTCATAGGGATATGACTGACAAGAACACCCCTGCAGTGGAGGAGAGCTCACAGGAGAAGGGCAAAAAATTATGGTCTCGGGGGGGAAAAAAATGTATCTTAAAGAAAGCTTTAGCTTATCTGAACGCCAGGGAGACTGTAGAGCAACCTTGGCTTTAGATAAGGCAGCTGCACCAGTGAGTCATTGGGTTCCCTGACACAGATAAAGAGTAATGTTTTCCTGAGTTAGCCAGACCACGGGGAGGGAGGGGGAGTGTATACGTGGCTCAGCCAAACATAAAATGCAGAAACGGGACAACTAATAAACTTGAGAGCAAAGAGCTTGAGCTGGCTTCAGCCTGGGTATTCCTGGTGGTATTTTTGTCCCCGCATCCTGATGGTAAGCATATAGAGACAGGTAATGGGAGTCGTGTTCGTATTGATTAAACTATGTATTGCAATTGCTATGTCATGTTTATGTTGTGATTTCAGTATAGCACTGTACTGGTCTACTTGATCAAAATTCCCAGTAATGCCTGTGGCGGGCTGACCTTGACTGGCAGCCAGACCTTGTCCAGCTGCACTCCCACTCCTCCCCTTCAACAGGAGACGGGGAGAAAATAAGATGAGAAAAGCTCAGGGGTTGAGATAAAGACAGGGAGATGACTTGCTAATTACAGGCATAGGCAAAACAGACTCAGCTTGAGGAAAAATAATGTAATTTATTGCTTGTTAAAACAGAGTTGGATGGTGGGAAACAAAGTAAAAACTAAAATCACCTTCTCCCAAGCCCCCTTTATCCCAGGCTCAACTTTACTTCCTCATTTCTGACTGACTCCTCTACATCCTCCTCCCCTGAGATGAGGAATGTGTGTTGTCATTAGTCCATAACAGATCCTCTGTGCATGGAGCACCTCTTCCCCTCCTCCTTCTTACTTTGGTGCTCAAAGGGCTGTTTCTCAGCTTTTTTTTTTTTCCCTTACTTCTTACAGCAGTGCAGTATGTTTTGTCTGTCCTTATCCATGCTTGCTCCAAGGTGATGCCATCTTGCCTGAGGGGCTCAGCTGTGCCCCGTGGTGAGTTTGTTGGAGCCCAGAAGCTGCCCCTACAGCATTTGTCCCCATCCCTCTGCCCAGCCTTGCCACGGAAACACAATACAATGCCAAGAACAGAAGTTTGATACTAAAACTTAAGTCCTCCTGTGGAATATTTAAAAGCAGCTGGTCAGAGAGGGGATTTCTCCTTCCCACTGCCGCAGCGTAGCCGGGGTGCAGTCTGAGACCAGAGGGGGGTGTCTGTGTTCCAGTCCCCCCCATGGATGTGGCTGTTGTTCCCCTTGGCAGTTTTGACCTGTAATGAGGCTACGTGTGTGTCTGAAAGAGGTGTGTACACACCCCCCACGCCACAGCTGGGCACCCAGGCTACGCCAGGCAGAGCAGCTACCCGAACTCATGTGAAAACATGACTCTAGATAGCAGAGTCCTGTACTCCTCCCTGGCTGATGAGAGTTGAAGGTCACTTGTGTACATGCAGATGCCCCCACTCTATGTAATGAGAAGCACACCCACGTTCATGGGTCCCTTGAATATCTGCACAGGCTCTCAGTCTGCCTCCTGGCTGTGCTTGAAGTCTGGGCCCCTTACCCAGGCTGACTTACTGGCTCACCCCTTGAGTCTTTCATAGTGAAGGGTCCTTAAGCAGATATCTTAATGAAGCAGGTGATCTTTCATTCCACATACTCTTACAGTTATCTTTGTTTTTTTTTTTTTCCCTTGGATCATAAAGTGAATCGTGAAAGTCTTATTGGCCATATAGAAGTTATTCATATATGATCTGAACATGTACTTCTTTCAAACTTCAGATTTTCAGATGCACTTGATCAGTTCATGAAATCACAAACCATGGTTAATCACAGGATTGTACCTGGAGTGTTAACCTGGCCCACAACATCTTGGGTCATTGAAGAGACACGAACAGAGAACTTAAAGGTATGTTTTAATAAAAAAAAAAAAAAACCCAAACAAACAAAAAAAGAGGCATAAAAACCTCTTCCATGAAATGACCTTTCCAAAAAAATGAAAAAAAAAGTTGTCATCCTCCCTTTCCCCTTCCTTCTTCCCTCCTCCCCATTGTCAAGGCCAAAGAAAGATGGAGGCAGAAAGGTGGGGTTTGGCTTGAAGCAGCCAATGGAAATGCTACTGCTCATTGTCTAGTGTTGTCAGCCCCAAGGCCTGGTCTTTGTAGAGCAGAACTCTTCTTGCAATGACAAATTTGAACATGTGGGAAGCATCCCATTTACAGCATGGGGGGGGGAGGGGGCTCTGTGTCAAGCTCTGACCTTGGGTTTTCCTGTGTAATAATATGGTTCTAATCTGCCGATGACATGTTTGATAATGTGTTAACTTCTTAGTCACAAGTTACCAAACTTTAAGTAGATGTGAATACTATAGACAACAAAATGCTAGATAGAACCAGTTAAAATTTTGAATTAGCAAAAGTGTGGAGTTGAAAACTACAGCAGTGGTGTTGTATTTAAAATCAAATAGGAGAGTGTGACGGTTGTATGGTAAAATTCCCTGTTTGACTTGAAAAATCTAACTTGTGGTTCTGACATTAAAATTGCTTTGTCATGCTGAACAGTGTGTTGGGGGTTTTTTGGTGGTTTTTTTTTTTTAATATTACTGTTTTTAAACTATAGTTGACTCACTGTTACTTGTGAAGGGTTTCTGGATAAAACATGCCACGAAAGGCAAGATGCAAGAGGTCTCTGCACAGAGGGACTTTGATGCAATAGAACATGTTAGGTTATTCAGTGTATGAACTTGGCTAAACTATACTGACCTGTTTTGTTTCTGGTAGAAGCAGCAGTGCTGTTGTTTTCTAAACAAAAACTGTCCTAAAGATTTCTCATAGATGCCCATCTGACACCACAGTAATCTGTCCACAGTAATATATCAGTGCTGTGGGACTTCTAGAGAGTGTAATGCAAATATCTGAGAGGCTGTGACTGGTGGTCTTTTTGTTTCTAATAATGTTTTCTTAATCTGAGCTCAACACCAACCCTGTGGGGCTTGAATTGACTTGATGTGAAGCCACTGTAATGTCTGTTCCTCAGACACTGCAGTGGAAGATCTCACTAGCTCCAGTGCAGGGCCAGGTGTGAGCTGTCCCTTGGAATGTACTTGATGATGCAACCCATGAATGGGACCCCTGAAATGCCAGGAAGTGGTGGAAATGAGTAGACATTCCATTTTCATCACATTATCTCAGTAATCTGGCTCATCATTTTGGCAACTATATTCTCATGCATTTGGAATTGGTCAGCATGAAAATGTTAGTTCAAGAAAAACCTGCATGTAGGGAAGCTATGAATACTTAGCTGATAGCAGTCCAAACAAGCTTTTGAATATTTTGCCATAAAAGGACAATCTTCCATAGCTTTCACTAGAAAAGAGTTTTTTTTCCTGGTATTACTTGTCTGCTGTTCAAAAAAGAGATGTGTGTTTCACTGCAGAGTTGCCTAGAAGTTTATAAGTAGATACTGAGTCTTTTCCTGGTTTCTGTGCAATTCATCTTGCATCACTTTGTTTCTCAGTTGATTTTAAAGAATTGTATTGAGGAATGCAAGTTCCCTCCAGAACCGGATGCAATTTGTCGATATCAGCAATGCCATGGCCACTCCAAAATCCAAATATTTTTTACAGACCCAGACTTTAAGGTAAATTTTTAGTTTAAAAGGGTTTGGGAAATACAACTTCATGTTTACATGTTTTCTGCCCCCTTTCATATTAAATGGCTCTCTGGAACACACCATCTTATCCTATCTGCTATGAAGTTGTGCACTGTTTTCTGTTGGTTTCTTTAAAGATGTTAATTTCATACTATTTCTCGTTAGGGTTTTATACGTATTACTTGCTGTCAGCAATGTAGAGTGGAATTTCATATTAGCTGTTGGAAAAAGTTGAAAACAACAAACTTCAGTGATAAAAATGATAAGGTAAGGGCTGTGTCAAACTATAAGCATTTTATTTTTATTTTTTTAGTCCAGATTATAGCATTCCTTTGGTTTGTGACAGGTCAGTGCTAGAGCGTGATGTTCAACCCGCATGACAGTGGCATGAGGAGAGACAGGAAAGAAGAGTCTCTTGTTAAATTATCTGATGTGCAAGTGTGGGTAAAGCTTGCTGCTGTCGACAGAAGACAGATCTGGCTGTGTGAAGGCTTAGTATGCCTGGCCTGTTTCTCTTGAATCATTTATGTCCTCCCATACAGAGATTTTATTCCTTCTACAGTCTTGCTATTGGAGCAACAGTTTGACATTGGTTTTGTCTAAAGGAATTTTACAAAACAGAGTATCAGCAGCCAGGATAAAATGAAGGGAAATCCAGATGCGTAAAATAATAGTCTTAAAATTGACTCTGGAATGTGAAGTTGGAGGAGGAGGGGTTTTCGTGTAGCTTTGGGAGTAACAGGTACACGCCACGGATCTAAGATCCTTTTGATTTGTGGTCCTGGCCAAGTCAGCAATTTCTGTTCTCATCCAGGAAGAGTTTAGGACTGTGCTAGCTTTAATTACTTTGGTTACCTCAAATTAAGAAACTGTAATCTGTGTAAGAACATAGATTTTGTATGAATTTGTCTTTGTTGTGTGCATCATTTTCTCTTGCAGGATTTTCTTCAAGAACTGTGTTTTACTCCTGACTGTAAAGGCTTTATTTCAAAAATAGTTATTTTCAATTCTTCGGGTCTGGTAAAATGTGAAGTAAGTAAATGTTCACATAAAATGTGAAAATAATCTTTAAAATATTTACTCTGATAAAGGAGATAAAATGAAGATGAGAATGTAACTGCAAACTGATAAATGACATGCTATAAACTACAGTATGTAAGCATTATTTAGGGATATTAACTGCCTGTTCTCTTCTTACCTGTTCTTCTGCTGGAGCAGGCATTACCTTATGGTATTAGTTAGAATTGATGGGAACAGGAGTTTTGTTTTATGTCTTGTTTTCAAGTCTTGTGTGACGTGAAAAGAACTCTGTTAGTTTAACTCAGGGCTAACCTTGCTAAATGAATTAACTGTATTGGAAGAGTCCTTTACCCTCTACAGAGTCACAGCAAGAGGGATTATTTTCCCCAAAGCAGTATTCATCTGTGAGAACCAAAAAATGATTGTAAAGTTTGCTTCCTGCCCCACTGATAAAGCAAAACAGTCACCAGTTCTTCCTGACTTTGTATTACCTTTCAACCTGTCTTTTCTGCACATAAAAAAGTGTTGCTGTATACAAAGTTGAACATAAGTTTAGGTAGACCTTGAGGCTTATGTGGACTGCATTATCTCTTGCATAGGATTACTTTAACTGCCTTCCAAAGCATCATATGTTTCTGGGTTCCAGTGTTGCATTGTAACCCAAATTTAATTAATATGATGTCATTTATTTTGGTAGTTTGAACAAAAAATCACAAAACCCAAGGAACCACCCAGAGCCAGTATTAAACAGAAATGTTCAAGGTAAGCTCTCTGCTGTTTAAAACTAAGTTGAATCAGCTTGAGAACAAAACAGTTTTGTCTAGGATTGATTTTCATGCCTTTTTAAGAATTGCTAAAATACCACAAAAACTGTGGAAAGCTCTTCTTGCCTTTTGCCTCTGATAATGTAAAAAGTCTAGTAAAATACTTTGATTCAATTAGAAAAATATTTAATTAATATGTCAAAGATACAGAGCTATAGATTTATAACATGAGCACAGAGGGGCATTAATTGGTATTGCTGAATGCATTATTGGTAGCTCTCTAGTGGTCATACAATTCTTTAAAAGCAATATTTTCACTTTGGCCACAGGAAACTGTTTTCAAATATACAGGATATGAGTTGATGCAAATCTGATTTGCCACACCTCTGTATTGAGACATAAATTGTCCGTTGCACCACTGACTTGCCAGCAATTTCAACCAATAGTTTTTGAATATAAACTGTTGCGTCATCTTTAAGTCTTTATACCAGACACTTAATTGCCTTGTGAAATCTGTGGGCAGGGAAGTAACATGTTTGGTGAAAGTGTGATTTGGAGTCTGTGTGCAGAATGTGAGGACTGTTTCTTTACTCTTGCTTTCCATACATCTTTCGTTTGTGTTAAGATACTTAACAATTCAAATACTGAAAGAAATATCTGTAACTCTTTGTAATGGATTGGGTGTCTTAACTGCAGTTGAAATTCATTGCTGATTGGATAAACAAAATTAATTTTTAAAAGTTAACAAAATCAAATGTTAAAATTTAATTCAAAATGAGTCATAAATTAAGAAAAAAATAACCTAATAGTATTTAAATTAATCCTAATTTCAGAAATCTTGAATGAGAGTAAAAATTACTGCATCTTGAGGATATTCTTACACTGACATACTTGATCTTTATGAAAGTTTTATGAAATTTTGGGGTCTCTTAACTTGTAAAGTAGCTTTATTATTATATTTGTACTTTTCAGCATAATATTTTTTTAGTAGAATGAAGTTTATAGCTATTACAAGGCATGAAAAATAACTGAGGTGTGCCTAACTCCTATCTTAACTAATGTTAGGCTCCCTGTTTACTTGCTTTTTCCAGTCTTAGGAAGTTAAAAATGAAACAAGAAAAAAAATTACGAAGAAAACACGCACGAGAAGAGGCACGGAATTCTGCTAAAAAGAAAACAGAAGAAAACCAGATAGGAAATGAACCATCTCAATGCAGTGATCACAATGGTATGTGGAAGTATAGGTTATTGTTTTGTGTTATCATGAGGTGCCTTAATTAGCGTTCTGAATGTCCTAAGTCAAATTATAGCAAAACACTAACATTGAACATAATCCTCCTCTTAAAGACTTGCATTTTTACTTACGATTACTTTTATTTCAGTTCTGTTTTTAATATTTAAATAGCTGATAATTAGATGATAATAAACTGATATAAACTGATAATAGTTACTGGTAATAAGATGTTAGTGTGTGTTTAAGTTCCCTGTAGAAAACCTTTTACTCTTCCTTTGCTGGTTCATGAAGAAGAAGCCTGAAGGGTTACCTGAGGGTAAAGATTTAAATTCCAAGTTACTAATTAACAGTCATTTCAGAAAAAAAGCTTTATCCCCAACAAGTTAGAACACTGCTACAGGAAAAAACCCACCATCAACAACCAAAAAACCCCAAAATGCAGAAAAGCGCAACTGCAGCTCAGAGAAAGAAAGAGCAATATTCTAACTGCAGAAACTGCAGGGACTTGACAGGTATATTCCAGAGGATTGGGAAAGATAAAATGCTTCCACCTATAAGTATATAGTCAGTTAATGTTTTAGCTTTTGTGTTTCAGTTACACTGGTCTGCAGCATTCTGTATTTCAGTGGTGTGAACTTCTACTGCATTATGTGTAAACCCTATTTAAATCGTATTGTATTAAATTTGTAATGCTAAGGAAGTTTATATGGGAAGTTATATATTCTGTAACTTTGTGTTGCAATAAAGCAAGTAACTTGGACTACGTGATGTTTTTAACTATCTGTATTTTCAATTTGATATTTTTAATAGTGGTAAACGGACATGAAATCTTGTTTTGTTTGTTTGTTTGTTTTAAATCCCATTGTAGGTTATGTTCAGGATTTATATGCTGGTGATCGAGTCCTGCAGCATATCAGTCGAAATGCTGAGCGAATAAAAACTGCTGTTCGTGATGCTTCCAAGCTATTAAAGGAGTTGCTTTCATGGTTTGTAATCACTGAGGAGGATTATGCGTCATATTCCAAAACTAGTAGCGCGTCACGTGAAGTGATGGAGCAGCTCATCAGTTACCTAACTCACCAAAAAGACAGAGTAAAAACAAGGGGGTTTATCCATGTGCTGAGTGAGCTGGAAGAAGTGGATCCCAAATTACACAAGTGGCTGAAACATCTTAACAACTTGGGTAGGCTATATGTTTATGGAATAGCAGACCTTACCCTGTCATAATTGTTCAGTTTACAGATTAAAAGATAACCCCCCTATTTTCCAGCCTTGCTTTTTTAACTTGACGTGGCAAAGTAAAGTTTTCCCCTTTTTCGTTTACTTGATTTTTAGCTAGGATTTCTACAGAAGAAAATATGACCATTGGCAACACAGGAACAATCTCGTCTCTAGTAAAGCATTCTAATGTGGGCAGGGCCTTGTCCATGTAAGAAAGAAGAAATTGAACAGATCTATTCTGTTAATGTCTTTAAATTCTAGAGTAGGCTTAAATTATAAAATTTGCATAAATAATTTCTTTCCGAAAAGTAAATCATGATGGAGTTTTTATCATAAAAAAAATTAGCTGACTGTATAACTTTTAAGTCACTTAACTTGGCGCTCTTCAGTAGTGTTGCCTTGCTTTGTAATTTCCTATTGAATTTAGAATTGGCTGAAGGTAGAAGTTTGGTTTGCAGTTAAAATGGGCATCAGGTGCACAAACCTTGGATGAAATTTGTGTTCTTAATTCTATTCTGTTGCATCAATATCCTTTAAGGAATGGATATAGAAATATAATACAAATGATAATTTATTGTTGACTAAGAGTAAAGCTTATATGAACTCCATTTATCATTTTTTATTTGCATTTTCAAGATACAACAGGTGTTACGTAATCTGTTTCAGCTACTGTATATTTAATTCCTAGAACAGACTGTTCCTCTTTGAAGAGGAATATCACACTGTAAGCACTAAAACTGTGAAGCCGGAATGAAATAATGTTGGTTTTCATCTCTTTTTAGGTCTGACCGCTACAAAGAACTTTCTCCTTCATTATGGACAACTTTTAAAAGAGCTTGACCTTTCTATTTTAACCCCACTATGGAATGAGAAGTATGGTAGTAAATTTGACTATGTGACAACTAGTTCTGAAGACAAAGAAATTAATGATTATTTCTTAAAACCACCCCTAGAGAAAACTCGTTGTTTTATATGGCTGTTAGAAGACAATAGAGAAAACTTTCCATTTCTTCATCAAGCTCTAGATGAATTTTTTGATAAAATGGGTAAGTATGCAAAGGTCATCATTCTTACAAGCATTGTATTTTGCCTGGTTTTACACCACATTTGGTGGACTCTATAAACGGCTGAAACCTCAGCAAGCTACTAACTGCCTCATTGCATGGGATCTTCTCTGTTCAGTGCTTAAAAGACAATATGGCCTCAAAACGCTCTCTTTTTTTAAGTTAAATTCTGCTGGTTTGTTTCACATTCCCCAGCCAGCATATGAGTTTACCTTTAATCGTATATGAGGCCCAACCAAAATAAGTATTGTCTTTCTGTGTAAGCATAAAGACTCTGAAGCTGCAGTCTTTGAGATGCTTTGATGGTGTTTGATAAAGGATTATAATAATTATTACTATAATTTGATAGCTCACAATTATAAGTTATGTAAAATATTACTGTTTCTGTTTATTAATGTGACTTTGTTACCCTTTCAATAGATGACCCTACCATTATATTAAAGAAGCAAGGAAATGAAAACGTATCAGTAAGTGAACTTAATGTCTGTTTAGTATTAGCCCAGAAACAAGTATGAATGTGGTGTTTTTAAGATCTGCAAAAGTGAATAGGGATGTGCATCTCTTTGTTTATTTTACATCATCATCTGGCAGACCTGCCTAGAGATTTAAT
>BJBW01006613.1:0-126362 GCA_004320125.1 Scolopax mira
TCATTCTTTTTATACTATTTCTTCCTCCTCCTTTGCCTTCTCTTTAAAGACAATCAGGTTTAACCAGCAAAGAATGATTCCTTGCATTGCTGCTGTGAACCTGTCACTACAGCAAACTAAAAATCAATGCCTGAAGAACCTTGATGGTCTTGTGAATTTGCCAGATCTTGCAGTCTTGTAAGAGTACATCCTGTGACTCCTATGTTTCAGCACTACGCTATCAGCATGAGTCCAGAAATAGAAGCTGTACACCCTCTGCGTTACTCCTGAGTCTTCCTACACACATGCAAACTCTTTGGATTGTCCATTTTCAAGAAAGGAATATCAGATTCGGACAACAACAGTAGCAACAGCAGCTCCAGCACATCCACCACTTTCCCCCCTGCATGCCAGTGAACACTGCAATCAGGACTTTATTAAAGTACTCTACTGCTATTACAGTGGAAATATCACTTAAATCTTTACATTCAGGGACTTTGGTTTTGTTTCTCTTTTCTCCTTCTGTAATGCCCACAAAAGGTCCCACAAAAATTTGGGGAGACCCAAATAACATCCAAACACCCACTCAGCCTCTCATTCTTCATTTCTCCTCTGGGAGAAAACAGAAGGCAAGTGAGAAGACTCATGGAACAAAATAATGACATTTTAAAACAGAAAGCAAAAGCTGTGTACACAAGCAAAGCAAACCAGAGAATTTAATTTGCTGCTTCCTACCAGCTGACAGGCGTTCAGCTACTTCCTGAAAAGCACAGCCTCAGCACAGGTAACAGCTGCCTGGGAAGACAAAGACCATAACCACAAACATCCCCTCTTCCTCCTCCTTTCCTTGGTATTTTACCACTGAACACACCATCCTATGGTATGGATGATCCCTTCAGTCATCTTGGACCAACTGTCCCAGCTATGTCATCTCCCAACCTTTTGCTCATTCATTGGGGACGGGGAGAGGAGAGAGAACTCCTTGACACCGTGCAAGTGTTCAATAGCCAAAACATTGATGTGTTATCACACTATTTTAGCCACAGATACAAACGCAGCATCATTTGGGCTGCTATGAAAGGTTAAAGATTTTTTTAAGGCCGCTAGCTTGCCATGGGAATTAGAAAGAAGAGACTGAAAACTGAGTCTTCCATAAAACCTTAGTGCTCTCCAGTGACAGAATAATGCAAACATCTTTGATTCTCTGATCCTTCTTATTCTTTCAAAATGAACACCACTACTTTCATACTTCAGACCTCTTGTGCACAGGGCTTTCTCTAATATAGGGCTATTCTCTCTCTATATATTCTCAATAACATTCTCTATTGTAATAGGACCTTTAGTCTATCACCTGTTTATAAAGAAGTCATGGCATCCTTGTAGATACCAGCAAGAGCATCTCCAGCAAATTGCCAAGATGGTAGAAAAACTAATCACCTTCACCTAATCACTCAAAAAAAGTAAACAGAAGAGTAAGTGTGACAGAATGTTTTCTTACCTTAAATGCTGTGGCAGAGATGTTTGGTATGCCAATGCTAAGAATTCCTTCCAAGAATACTTTGAGAAGTAGATCGGTTTAACTATTTAACAGGATGATCCATCTTAACTTTAAGCAGGGAAATTTCCAGGACAAGCTGAGGCAGACCACTTCTCTAGTCATAAAAGATGTTTACTATCCTGTTACATTCATTGGCACAATTCTTTATTCTGCTGCTGTGATCCTCTACTGTATTCTGCTTCTACCGGGAAAAACCAACATATGATGAAGACTCAAGATGCTGGAAAATCATTTTGCAGTCTGAATTCTATAGCAGCTTTATAAGTGTCTGTCACCCATCATAATCTTGATATCCATTAGCTTTTCTATATTCTTTTGTTCCCTCTCTTTTTCTTCTGTGACTCAGCTAAGGCAAGGGATGCATCTCTAACAACAGGAGCAGAAGTTCCTTCAAAGAGAACTTACTGTAATTTTTAACAACACTTTTAAGAGTTAGAAATAGGTCTGATAAAAAAAAAAAAGGCAAAAAACCTACATAACCTCACTGGCGTAATCCAGCTCCACTGATTTATGAGGGATTATGATGATGGATTATGATTTATGATATGTATCCTTGAACTCTGCTAAGAGAATAGGAATCAATTCTGTTCATAAACAGGACCACATTTACTTTCACCTGCATTAACTGAAGTCTAAAAACATTTGAAACAGCAAAGTAATTAATCCATTATAGGTTTTCCACTTTGTTATTTTGAATATACAATATTTGTACATTTCTCTATTTACCCTGATCTTATTTAAAAGCATTAACTTTTTTTTTGCTAAACATCAACAACATCTGCCTGTTTAGTCACACCTTTGTCTCTATTTCTATAATCAAATGAAGAGTCTCTAATTCAGGATAGAACTGTTGAGGAAGAAACCTTCCAGGAAAACCTTCAAGACGAGCATAGGAGTACAGTTGGGCTAATATAGATTCCCGAAACAAACAAACATACAAACAAAATAAATAAATTAAAGAAAAAAGAAAAAAGCTTCCAAGCCTTTCCTTCTGAGCCGAGGTCACAGTGCCATCAAGTTCAAGACATTAGCTGTTTGATTGCTCAGTGTTACACTGCCATCACGTCACTTCCTGTAGAACTGTTCCTGTAATGTGACAAAAGCTCCACCTTCTATTGTTTTGTGTCTGTTTGACTTGGTATCCATCATCAGAGTGTGCATCTGATATTCCTGCTGCTGTTCTTTGGGAGTGTATTTGGGATGTACCCCACAGTCAATTGCCTCTGGAACAAAAAGCACATCCTAATGGGAAAAGCATCCGTAGGGCTACCAAGCCCATGTTACATGTGAAATGAGATGCATTGGAAAGACGTGCAAAGCTGAGGAAAGCAGCTTTTCTTCCATCCTCCTGTTTCTGGCAGTCTCGGTCTTCAGCCATTTTTCTGCCAGTCTCCTGCTTATGCTCACCCTCAGGGCAGTCCTCGGTCTCTCTGGCAGCTGCATTTTTCTGCCAGGAGTGAAATCTTATATCCCAAATATTAATGGTCAATCAATTAGCCGACAATGGGAGCTGGATCTTTGGTCTCACACTTGCTGTCATAGATTGAAGCCCACTTCACAATGTATATACTGGATTGACATTAACTCCATTATAAGCATACAAATATGTAATTCCCCAGAAAATGTCTGTAGTCTTAACTCAAAGCTGATATATTGTTATGTTTCTTAATGAAAGTTGGATATTTTTACAATCAGTTCACTTTATATTTGAAGAATAAAATAACCCTTATATATTTCCATTTGCATCAGTTAACTGCTAATAAATGACCAACTACTGTAATATTTTTCTATGAAATTTCAGTCTCTGAAGATACTAGATTGTTATTAACTAAAAACTGCAGGACTGAGCCATGTATGTCCCCATAATTTGCAGTCTTGTCAGGATCTTTATCTTCCTCTCTTTATGCACTCCTTTGGGCTTACATGAAGATACTTTTGTTATGTATATATTAAATGTTTTTCCTATGCTTTCAACAATATGAAAATACTGAAGTCATGTAAAACATCTGACCTTTAGAGCTGAGACAATAAAAACATGCTACAGTATATTATGAAAATATTGTTGTTACAAAGTATTTGGTAAACTGGAAGTGCCGGAGTAAGAAAGTAATTTCTTTCATTTGAAATGTGAGTTAGATTTATTTATGCAGTTTCTCTTAGTTTAAATCAGATTATTTTACAATTAATTGTGCAACTGTTTTTAGCCATAAATGTTTCTAGTTGCATCAGTTTCATCCACAATAATAGCTAATATAGTAAATGTGCCTGTGCATCCATATTTCACTTTGTACGAATTTCTCTTCCTCTTTAGAAATCATCTCCATTTCAGCCTTGCTCCTACCCATCCACTTGCCCGCTAACTCAGTGTGAGCACACTTGCACTGTGCTTTTTCTCCTCATTCATATCTCCATGTGACAGCAGAGTACAACTACCCTAAAGTCTTAGGATATCTGGGAAGCAGGACACACCAAGGCAGGTACCTCTGGAGAGATGGGGATGTGTTTCCTGCTCCTTTGTCTCTGCTCACATTCACACACACATATACAAACACTGGTCAGTGGCACTGGTGGGACTGCAAGTCAAAGGGGATTAATTGAAGGTAACTTTCACTAGCACATTTCCTAATTCCTTCCTTTCAGGGCTGAATTCGTGAGCTCCTGGGAAAGCACCACACTGTGGAGCACAGCTCCTGACCTAAACAGTACCCACGAGGAATCCCTTTGCAAATTGACTTCAAATTTGCAGTTTGACTTAGTAAATCAAACAGAAATGAGATTGACTGCTGTCTTCTATTCTCCCAAAGCAGTATACTAACATGCAGAATAAAATGGACACTGAAGTTCTCTGGCCCCAGTTACGTAGAATGGCTATTGGTTTAGGTTTGAAGTCTTTCTTGCAACCAAATAAGAGGGAGCAAATACTGTAAGTTTTCCAGCCTATAAAATGAGAATTTTTGGGTGTAAAATCTTTTCAAATAGAACAAAAAGATTTACTTACTATAATCAAGAATCTACGTTATTTTTGTACTCTCCTCTTGCAACATCTTGCCTTAGATTACACAGAAAGATTACATTTATATTAATATTAGATAGAATATGAATATTTCCATATTAACAGGCAAAAATATTCTGTGATGGTGGTTATTACAGAAACCTAGGAAACCGTAGCTATTTCCCAGGACAGCACAGCAATATGACCGGCATCACTTATAGGAATTAAAGATTGATGACAGGATTTTTAAGACATTATTCCTATTGTATGATGGTGTGCATGAAAGGATTAAGACTTATTGCAAAATCCTAAGCAATAAACTCTATCAAATCATATAATATAGAGGTCTAGTTAATTTGGAATTTTAGAGCATTTTAGAACATTTTAATGCTAGAATTTCCACTGTCGATCAGGTAGCAGAGTTGTCATTTTTACTGCTTCAATATTTTTGAGTTGATATACTCTGAATAATCTCTTGAAGTCAGATAACAGCAACAAAATTTAACTCTTAGATAAAAAGGCTTTCCCGGAAAAAGACTTGAACATCCATTAATTTGAGCACAACAAACTTCTTAGGAAAAACAAAGACCCAGCCTGTCTTTCATGGCTTCTTGCGTTAGAAAAGTATTCATGTGGCTCTGTTGCCATGCATAAATTCGATATGGAAATTAAAAGTCTTAAGAGGGAAAGGGATAATGAGTTCTTAGTCTTACTTTTTCCTGCAGAGGAGTCAGAGTTCTGTTTCTTCACATTATCCACAACTTCATTTCAGGAAACTTGTCATTATTTGAAGGCCACCAGGGTGGAGCTAATCAATCTTATGTATTTTCTCGTGCAGGAAATAGAGAAAAAACACAAAACAGTAGAAAGCTGTAGGGTAAGTATAGCCAGTTTACCATCTGATGGTTTCTCAAACTTTTCCAGGATACTGGAAATGTTTCTTTCCTCAAGAACAGCAGCCACAGAATTTGAGCTAAAAAACACACCACCACAAAATAAACCAAAACCAAACCCTAAATGAAGGAAAACTGAAACAATCTTCTAAATCTCAAAATTGATCCTCTTTGATCTTCAATTATTTCTTTACAATTAAAGATCCCCTACAGCTCAGAAACACTCTCAACTTCCTCTCAATCTGGTTGTTGAGAAAGACTGCAACGTTTGACTAGTATAAAACCAGTTAGCATAGGTATTATTAGGCTTGACTGTGCTTTCAAAAAGTTTCCAAAATTTTGCAACAGATACTAATTTATTATTGACCTTTGCGAACCAACAACAAAAGCAAAAAGGCACTCTTTGTTTTGACCAAAAATGATAATGGCTTACCTAAATTCGTTTTAACTTCTTTGATATTAAAAGATTCCAGACACATACAAATATAACGGATGCATAAATTTAATCTAATAAAACAAACCGTTGTCTGAGTTGTTTCATATAACTTTTGACACACTTCAATTGCCATATATGCTAAAACTGATTGAAATCCTGACTGTACTTGCCTTCAAAGAGACAGAGAAATCCTAACTCTTTCAATGCATAAAAACAAATGTTGGGTGGTTTGGTTTTTTTCCTAGTAAGTACAGGTTTCATATTAGCAGTGAATTTCTAATCAATGTAATATGATATAATCTCATTTCTTACTCTGAAGCAGAAAAATATGCAATCTCTAGCAACTTCTTCCGAGGGCAAGTACAATTCATAATGAAAATTAATTTCATATTTTTATGTCCTATCTCCTACAAATAACAAATACTTGTAACACAAGGACAGATGTTTTTAATATATTCTGTTATCAGATTAGAAACACAAGCAAAATGGATGGAACAAAATCCACTGGGATAAAGGATACAATACATAATGCTACACTCCTATTAGCATAACAAAAATGTGTAAATTATGTTGGTGCTGAGAAAATTGGGAATACTCCTTAAATAAAATCCAGACGGAAGATATTTGAGAATGTTATGAAACCTAATCTTCACATTCCATTACTAAAACAAGAAATCACTTAGCAGTAAACAGTCACTCTGAATCAAAACTCATTGGAGAATATTGTAAGAAGGAAAATAAGGTGTATTTTTAGAAATTATCTATCTTAAAAACACATTAGTTCTATTTCTAAATATGAAATTAGAGCTCCGAGGTTCCTTCAATAGTACCATTTGCCATTAGAAACAAGCAAATGAAAAAAATTACCATGTTTTAATATAACATGATAGATAAGATGGAACAAATATATTTTATTAGGCAAATAGTATTGGACTTCCTAGTATACTGTAAAGGTTTGGCAACTGTTTTGGAAGGCAATATATAGCAAACCTTCATAATATAGTCACAAAGTTTCATTCCTTACATTTATTGAAACCCAACTTCATACCCTATATGAAAATTCAATTTCCTAGTGAAGTATCATCTTACTATTGCAATTTGATGAGATTTTTTTTTTTCCATCAGATTCTCTTAGTATTTGGAAAATACATGTGTACAACTGAAATTAATACAGGTAAAACTGGAAACAATCCAAGAGAAATCTCAAATTAATAAGGAAGTGGGGTCAGATTCTGGTCTTGAAAATATTTTTTTGAATTTTCATCTTAAGGGAAGTAGTAAGCTCACCTAATTTACGCTAACTAAAAACCTAAGCACCTTCTTTTCATGGCCAGGCTCTCTTCTTAATCAGAGCACCTCACAGAAACAATTTCTCCCACCCTAAAACAAACATGTAAGCACTGTCTAAGGAAGAATCTGCCACTTCAAGTATTATCTAGATAAAGTAAAGGTACACCATCAATTGCTTAGACTAGCTCAAGAGGACCACTCGTCATTACAAATATAGTACCCTTCATTGCCTTCCATCTATATGTTAAAAATCCTGTTCTCAAATACACATAGGCAATTCAAATACTTCAATCACAAAAAAATCACAATCGGGATAAAGCTCAATTTTTCTGTATTTGAAATATAATCATATTGAATCAGACAAAAGTACCATGCTGCTTGGGATAGACGAGATACAAAGAACCAAAAGAACCAAGACAAAATACTGGGAGAGACAAACTGACACACAATTTGAGATGTGTGCCTTTTTTTTTTTCCCACAAAGCAAGTACTTTATAGGAAATTAAATAAACTGTAAAGAAAACAGTTTTTAACCCTTAAAAAACTGGTTTTCACTGACATATGAATTATAATTGCATAGGTAAAAATTCCAGCAAATGGTTAACGATTTAATTTAAAAACTCTTCACTATGAAATTAACAAATATAATTTAATTGTAATTTCTTGCATGATTAATAGGCTAGATTTTAATTCTTAATTCCATCATGCAGTCTGTTAAATATGGCCTTTTTGTTAAATTATTTTAATTTCCTGAGAGATCAAGCTGCTATTGCATGCAGACTGTGTTATCTAACAACTCGTATTATTATTTCTAATTTTCATATCTATTTGATTAATGGTTTACTTTGATCAATCTTATGCACTAGGAAGACACAAGCTGATCATCGTTATGCCCTCAAGTAGAACTGCTTGGACTGAGATTCAGAATAAGAAGTGTGCTGGTGTAAAGTTAAATGTATTATAAAATCTTAACTACTACCAAAAGGTATCCTGCTTTTAATTTTAATAGTAAAATAAAAGCCACAGACAGATAATCAAGGATAGGCACATATACCTGGCTAGGTGTATTGCAAAGTGAGAAATTATTTGGGGCTTTTAATGATTAGGGTTTTTTTTTCCAAGGATACTTATGTTAAAAGGTGTTATGGTTATGGAGTCATATGCAATGCCTTGCAGTCTTTTCTTCAAGATTCATTTTTACATATGCAAAAATTACTAGACTCTACATAAGTCTTGCTCCGGGGAAAGAAATCTTTTGCAGCCCAACAAGATGTGGAAATCAGCCATGAAAATAAGCAAATCCCTAAGATGTTGAAGGTTTCTCAGAAGCCACTAAGGGTAGACACACTGACAGGCCTGCTGTTATTGGTGTCATGCTCATAAGCATGAACGCAAGTCAAGGCAGGGAGCACATCACACTGGGTACACCAGTTCTGCAGTTCAGCCTAAATTCATGAGACTGAGCAGTCTTGAGATAGGTGCTGTTCAGAGAGGTGAGACTGGGAATGCACACAGGTCCTGTTTGCAACCACTTCTAATAAAAAACAGTGGCCTAGAGCAAACAGCATTCAAATAGATTTTCCTTGGAGCTTCCTTAGCAAGAGGAAGAACTTGCTACACATGCATCATAGCACTGAGTCATGCCTGTAACCATACAAGCACCTACACGTGTGCTTTGGATACTTCAGACAATTCTAAGTTTATTTACCATACAGCATTACACACAGCTGTATTTAACCACCTCGATCTGCTATCACACAGTGTTTCCCCCAAAACCACAGACATTGTGCTCCATCTTCTCAAAGACTGAAAGTGTTTGGGAACGAGAGATGCAGAGTGACAGCTGATCAGGAAATTCTATTTGAATTTTCCAGAGAGAGAGAGATCTGAGAGCTATACCTTTCACTCCGGGAGAAGTCTGTGCCATAGAAGACACTAGTGCTTCATAAAGAGTTGGAAATTGGTACAGAGGAACAAAATACAGGCACCTAGAGAAGAGCCGGGAAAGTTGCACTTTCAATAGAGCTGCTCTGTTCACTTTTTTCCTCCTGTTTTTACCGATTGTTCAGCTAAGGCCCAACAGTTATCCATAAAAGGAAGACTGCTTTAAAAAAATCTTCACAGGTGTTAATTTTTATTCATCTAAACGTATTATATGAGTATTATTTGCCTTTTCAAGGTTCCTTTTAAAGTATATACATTTTTGTTCATATTTTAAATGCAGTTGTATGCATATGGCCTTTCCTGTTTTACTGTGGTATATTTTAATTAAAATTAGTTTACTGTTTAACAGAAACTTTTTCAGCTCTATAAAAAATTTAGAAATCCATTTGCTTACTGAAAAGATTTTAAATATTTATCTTTTTTCTACAATATACTTCAATATCTCATCATTAAATGATTACTTAAGTGATTTAAAACTCTGAAAGAGCATTTTCTAGCAAAATGTCAACTAATATGAAGAGACTGGTAACAAACACTGCTAATCCAGCCTTATGCACTTCAATATAGTGGATACAGCCTAAACAATTCTCTTTTAATTTCACCTTTCATTTACTCAAGGCCTTTGCCCATAAACTTACACGATTTATAACTTTTATTATTGCCAGACAGATACGAGCAGCTGCTCCAGATCATCTAGGTTGAGACAATTTTTAAATTTCTTACAAACGTAATAATGAGCTCAATGTTAAACCATATGAGCTTGAACCTCATTCCGTTAGCAATTTTCTAAATGCACACTGTGCATGCATTCCTGAAAACAGCTGAAAATTGCACTTCATAGGCAGAGATATAAATGGTAGGTGCGCTGAACTGTAAAATTCTAGAGTGGTTAACTATGACAAGCATGGCTAGTAACAATTTCTACACTTTCTGCACAATCTGATTTTGAATTGTAAGAAACTTGGTACTGTATGTTTATATTGTGCATTCACTGAATGATAAAAGCCTCACAAAAACAAGATGTCCTTAAGACAAAAACTGCCATCATGGCATCACGACAGTCCCTCAGTACTACTTCAGTATTTGGTGCCAGTATGCTCAAGATAGACAAGCAGTGTGGGACTGGTACACATTTTGTGAGCTAAATAAGAAAAGCAATAAAAAAGAAAAGGTAAAGACAGTCGGTATTCTGCCAGACATTTGATAACCACACTCTACTCTGTGCTGTGGGCTCTCAACATAGATAAAAATAAACGTGCCAGAGAGATGCAGAACTGAGCTTTGATGTCTGTGGTCCCTTCAGCTAGGCTGGAACTAGAGAGTTGGGTTTCATGAAGTATTCACAGAAGATAACTCGTTTGAATAATTCAGTTTAATTGACTGACTGAACCAACAGTTTTGTTATTGCTGTAAAAAGGGAGTCATGGTTTCAAGATCTGAACAAAATGACAGTTGGTCAAATCAGTTTCATTCTGAATTTCTCTGCAGAATAGCTTTCCCCAGCCATGGATTAGTAAAACCAGAGTAACTTACAAACATTTCCACATTCCAGTTGCACCACTTTTTTCTGGTCACAATTTTCTGAGAGCCTGGTCCAGGAAAAGTACACAAGCATAGCTTATAATGGAGGGAGAAAGGCATGCAATAGAAGAAAAAAAAAATTAATCTACACATTTGCAGTCAAAACTAAAGATGCATTTTTCATTGGTACAGATAACATATATACACACACCCACCCATTTTTACTTTTATGTTTTGCTTGATGCATTTTTGAATTTTGCAAAGCCTTTTGCAAAGAGAATTAGAAGGTTATGAATGCATAGTATGATATCTTCTTTAGAATAAGATCTGTAAAATTATTGTTCACAATATGCAATAGGAATTTCTTTTTTTCTGTTGGAAGACAGAAAAAAGTTAAATAAAGGTATCTAGAGGTTTAGAAACACTTACTATGTCAGACAATTCAATAGAAAAGGGCTCTACTGTATTATTACTTTTTTCTCCATTGGGGAGACCGCATATGCATCATACTGTTTCCTTGCTAGTATTTTTCATACAAAAGGCAGTAATATAGCTTTTGAAATTTGGTAGGTATTAAGATAAGGAATCTAATTCTAAATGTAACTCCAAGATTTCTTGAAGCTCAGATACGCATTGCATTGGGGGAATTATACATTTATTAGTTTCTGTTCACTCTTTTCTGCACTGAAATTTTCTGCTTGGTTCTTTTCTGTGACTTGATCAAGCACGGCTGATTTTTCTTTCTTTTTTTTTTTTTTTAATAAAAAAGCTATTTTGGACTACAACTCTTCATGACAATTAGCAGCCGAAAGTGGATGCCAGGAACAGCTTACAAAGTCCAACGGTAAAGTCTTGACAATGCAAAACCTTGCATGCTTTTGGCACGGGATGTGTGTGGTGGATATGTGGTGTCAGACTTAAAAAAACAGATAGCAATCGTCAGTCTTAAAAGCAAAGCTGAGTAAAACTCCTCAAAGGCTGCTGATTATAGACTCCAGCATGCAGTCTTACATTGGAAAGAACATGGGACATTGTCTTAAAATGTACTGAAATGGTCAATCACATCAGAGTTAAAAAGAAGTACCAGAAACAGTGAAGCAGCACAGGGTGCAGTAATGTATCTCCTGCACAGCACTTTCTACATATGCCCCAGCCTAAAATAATGTCCTATGTGCTCTAGCTGCTAGGAGAAGAAAAATGGTGTGACAGAATAGGAAATATCTGTGTGTAACATCCCTCTTTCTTCCCTCTGAGTATAAAACTGTCCCACAGGCCAATCTGCAGTCACATTTTCCAGGACAGGCAATGCCAAATTTAGGAATCTGAAAGTCTGCAACTGAGAAACTAGCAACTAGTTTAAAATCACTGTTTTCACTTATCCCTCAACTAATGACCTAGTTCCATGGAACTTGAGTATTTCACAGAGTTCTTAACTTGTAACTCAATAATGCAGACAACATACCTGAGAGAGGTAGAGAAGCCAAACAAGAGCTTGACCCTTCAGCCATCACTCACACAACCACTCATTGTAAATGCAGGATCTGAAAGTGATAGAGCCTGGATTAATAAGAGAAATGGGATAATTGGAAACAAGGTTCCCTCAGGACTTGTGCCTGTGAACTAATGTTACCTGTGCTCAAGACAGAATTTCTACTCTTGTATTAAATTATGTCTAAATAAACAAAGACCTGAAGTTTCCAGCTCCTCAGAGTCCCAAAGTAGCATCTGTGCAGCTGAACAAGAAGAGTTCAGAAGACCCCAGACACCAAAATCTTTCAAGAACCTTGCTCCAACAAAAGATGGCATGTTTGCACCCTAGAGTATATTGCCCATGGAGTTTCTGAAATCCAACCAGACACACCCAGGTACACAAAGACTGGGCCCATGTCAAGTGGACTGATCAATCTCATTGCTTTGCAAGAAAGGACCAACTTAAGAGAAGGTTATAGACAGAAAAAGCTCCATTGGAGCTTTGAGGTGAAAATGACCTTCCTGCCTTTATTTGCCTCTTCTTAATGTTTTCCTTTCCTGAGATCACTGGGAACTTGCAGCATCTGATTTACTCTGTTACTTAACAGATGGGCTCTGCTGGCAACTTTCATGGTCTGAGTGCCATTCTTGGCTGTTGCGCCAAAAAAAGGCAATTCTCTTCTCACCTTGTATAGTGTTTTTAATTTGTCTTCCAGGTTTCTCTATTGCTGCTAATACATAAATATAAGTTACCCAAAAAGTTGTACTAAAAATATTTTGATAACTTAAAATTACAAATAGTTGTTAAACATAAATATTTAACAAAAAAAACCCCAAACAACAAAATGTTATTTTGATCCTTTGTATTTGATCACTTGAAAGTTGGAAGAAAGAGCAAAAAAAATCATGGTCCTTACTCCCAGCAGAGAGAAATTATTTCAAATCTCCCATGTTTTTAGTCAATGACTGTAGCATTTTGCGAATATGTTTGTATTCTTGTTCTGAGGTACTTAACCACCTTCACTCTCTGACCTGGCACAGTGGGTGCCTTGTGCAGACAGTGAAAATTCAAGGCATTGCAACAATGGAGTTGGGGGATTTAATTAAGATGCTTCAGATTTTGCTCTGGGTCTGCAAACTGGCTGTCAGATCCAACTGCACAGTACAATACAACATGGAAGAAAGGACTTCTTCTTCAGACTAGTTTAAGACTAGACTGTGGTCTCATATTTGTAAACAAATGAAAGAAAATCTCATCCATCAATAGAAGTATCTTATTATATCCTGGCAGGGTTATCACACCCTTTTAGAGACAAGCTGCTACACTGTCCATGTTTTAGTAGAATTTATACAATTGGCAAAAATATATATTTAGTCTTAGATTTACATATTACAATATTTTTCAGCATTTTGCTTTTGCTTATCTAGCTCCTTTATTTAGCTAATTTCCTGCTGAGCTTCTCTCATCTCTCCAGTTCAAGTTGCAGGGAGATCAAGAGAGAATCAAATCCATCCATTTTATATGTCTTGAGGCCAAACATCTGCCTGAATGGGATGCAAAATATGTTGATAGATTGTGGCTTGTTGTTCATGACTTGTTTTTTTCCTTCTTCAGATGCCTGTGAAGCCTTTAATTTAAAGTTACTAACATGAATTTTAAAGGATGCATCTTGCAGATGTTAGGCATGCTGCTTCATTTTGACTAAATTCTCTTAGGACCCAGTAAATGTAAAAAGCCATTGAAAGTACCAGACTCTTTCTCTAAATGCAAGATCACATAAATGTACAAAACCTCTCATTTTCAAAAATAAAATATAATAATAAAAAGACTATCCTATGTTCATGGAAGGTTATTATAAAGTAATAAAGTCAAGTCTTTTTTTGACTCAGTCCTAAGTTACAAATAAGCTGTTATGCCACACACAAGAAGATTAACAGATGGATGGGTTACAGCTAGATCTTAATAAGAGACATCATCTGTGTCACAGCCTTTAGGAAATAAAAGTGCTTGTTACCATTGTCTTTGGATCTTCTGTTACAATTAAACATTTCTTTAGCATATGTGAAATGTACTACTCAATCTTTGGGGTGTTTAGCTTGTTTTTCACCTGTAAAGAAAATGGAAAGGCTTCTTATTAAAGTAACTCAGCTTTAGCATGTATTTTGTTTTGTTTAGGACAATACACACACAAAAACTCTAAGAGGAAACAGGGTGAAGTGAACAAAAGAGAAAAGAAATCATTCACTCAGGGCAGTCACATTAAGAGTGGTAAGCAGTGCTTCTTTCTTTGACCACTCTGCCTGTCTCTCTGCAAGGAACCAGTGCACCGTCACGCACAACAACGGAACACTCCATCTCTTCTTCAACTGGAATCAGATCAGCTGAACTTCACAGGGAAGGCAAGAATTATTAAACGCTTTAGACAACTATGCAAATTTCCTTTGTTTTACAGTCAAAAAGGCAACAGATTTTCAGCTAGACTGTACACAAAAATTAAGAAGGAGATCAGACTTTAAAAAGGAATTAATACGAAGGACTTCTGTTCATTTCCACTTTCCTGAAGTATGTGTAGTTTTTTAAAGGACATCAGGTTTTTTGAAAGGCTACAAACAAGCTTACTGCTAAAATACAGAAAAACATAGTAAGCATTAGGTAATTAGGTAAGAACTAGGATTTTTAGGAAAAAAAAAGCAGTAATTTTCCCCTGCATTGAAACAAATCCTATCTAAAAGAAAGTAACTTTACAAAAATGTGAGAAAGGTGGGAAAAAACGTCAGATTCAACAGAAATTTTACAGATTGTGTGAACAGGTGAAGTAATGAAAATTTAGAAAGCATGTAGTCACCACAATGAAAGTGTGAAGACGTTCTCAAATCTTTAACCAGAATAAAAAAAAAAAAAAAAACAGTGAAAAAATATTTTTAAGTAGTGTGCTGTAACTTAGGCTATTACATTAAATTCTGACCCAATGTTTCTTTATCCCTATTCCTTTTTCACAAGACAGTTCAAGGGTGTTTTTTCTGCTGCTAGATGAATTAGCTAGGAAAAATACCATAATGTAATGTACACATTTTACAACCCACATTTCTCCTTTCGTTTTGGCATGGCTGCTTCACACAACATGCTTGTGAACAGCAGAAAAAGATGAGATGACAAAACAGCTTACAAGACTATTACAAGTTAGGAGAGAGGAAGGAACGAGTATTTTGCCTCTATTTGTGGTTTATGCTGCTGCCATCACTGCAGCATCTCAGCATGACCTTCAACTTATTTTAATACAAATTCTCTGCCTTGAAAGTGCTATATAAATTGGAATTAAAAGGCAGTTTTCCTTCATAGTGAACATAACTATAAATAAACATCTGCAAAATAAGCAGATGAAACACATAATGAAGCCCTTTCAGACTTTAGCTAGAAATGGGTCTTATTCTTCAATGTTGCTTTTCCTTTTCATAATTCAATTTCTCAGTTTTTCTTCAGTGTTTTTCTAAACAGAATTTTAAATGTACAGACCATTGATTCAATTGATTCTATTGACTATTTCATGTCAACCTGCATTTAGATGATATGAGGTGGGCAAGTCAGAGTTAGTTTCATTTTCAGCACATTTACTTTGTAGCTAAGCAGGAGCAAAGGAAAAGAATAGACATCGTTATTCTTTTATAATATATATTTTCACCTTCATGATTTTTCTTCTCTATCCTCCTTTTGTCCATTGGTCCTTAAAGATGTTTAATGTTTTCAGTGTATTTCTGATGTGATTCCACTGATATCATTATTGCTTCTGAAAAATGGGAAAATCAGTAATTCAAACAATGAAATTATATATTTTTGTGTATTTATGTTATGCTTTTACCTAGGTGCTGTTATTTAAGTGCTGTAAAACTCAACACAGGAATCTTACAGAATTCCGCAAAACAAGATGGCTCCTTTTTTTTTTTTTATATATATACCAAGGCTTCTTTATACAAGCAATGATTTTCCTCCTCCTTTCTTCTCTTTTCCTCACCCACCTCACACATGCATTAAGACATGAAACAAACACTCAAGATAACAAAAAGTAAGAATGCAGCACTGAGATTGCAGATTGGGCATGGGATTGCATATGATTTAAGACAAGTAAAGTTTCTTATTTATAAGGAAAAAGCCTCTACAAAAACTAGAGAAAATACTGATGCTGAGTTTTGTAGATTGTTAAAAAGATTTATCAAAAGTTTGCAAAAGGAGCACATACTATCTCCCAATGCTATTAGAAAATGCAAATTTGAATGAACGAGGCAGACAGCTGTACAAAGAAGAGTTGATGGTATTCTGGTAAATGCTGTATGACAAACACTGCCTAATCAGATATATTTCAAAAAAATGGCTACATTTTTATTCAAAGACAGAAAAATTTTGCTTTTTACTAGAATAATATAGACATATACACTGGCTAAATGCTTTAAGTGCTTTTTATAATAATTTTGTATAGAGACAACAGTATTTATAATACACTCACATTTAACCTGATTTTAGTTAATGTGTCTGTTAATTTCAGGTATAAAATGTTGACATTCTCAATGTATTTCTTCTCAGTTTACTTTAGTATTGTATTTAATAAGCATCTAATCCACCATTTGGAGCAGTTCTGTAAGACCAAACCATCAGACTTTGTCCCAAGTGTGTTCTGAACTTTTGTAACTAAGTAAAATAAAAAGGACAACGTAAAATATTTTGAAACAACCAATAAATCTGGTATGGAAAATAATAAACCCACACAGAAAAATTATCCATGTCTTTTCATCATATAAAACCCACGGTTTGTATAGCAAGCTTTTTCAAAACATAAAGTTTAAAACTAGAAACAGTTATAGATAAACAGCAAAGTAACTCCCTAATCTCTGTTACTTGTAAACCAACTATATGACTCTGTTAGGAAATAAAAGGTTATAAGCAATTTAAACTATCACTCTCAAAAGTTAATTTTTATAAAACAAAAAATAAGTATAAATAACATTGCAAAGTAAAGCTTGAACAAAGGCTATGGAGAATGAAAAAACCCATCACTTTCTATTTGCTCTCAGTGTCTTCACCTTGTAATAAAGAATATTGGACACAATTCTAATATAACTTCATTTGAAGATAACCGCAGGCACTTTTTAGCTATCTTGTTTGTGACATCAGTCAGGTTATGGGAAATTCATCCATGTTTTACCTCAAAGCACCTGCTAATTTGGACCCAGAAACAATATAAATTGTATAATTATTCCCTTTCTCGCTTTCACATGCTGGGTAGCATCCATGGTGTAATGGAGAACAATGGCAATAGTTTTCATGCTTTAAATGTTGTTTTCTTCACTTCAAAATAGCAATTTAAGTGCAAACAGTAGAAAAGTACATAAGGCAAATGACCAGTAAGAGAAATTTTGTCCAAACTGATTTTTTTTTTATTACAGAACTTTAGAAGCCAATCATGGAAACCCCTAAATACCTCGTGCTATTGATGCAACTATACCTTGTGCTATTAAGTGATTAATTGTGTCATTCACCTTTATTCTGTTTCAAGTATCTGTCATGGGGTATCAGAGCACTGGAGGGGCACTCACTGGTGTTGAGTTCTTAAACTTAAATAAATGAATAATTAAATAAATACAGCAACCTGGCCTCTAGGAAAGCTATAGTTAATTTAAATTGTCATGAGTTTCCTTAGCACAAATCCAGAGCACCTTTGTAAGTTCCTGCCTTTATCCAGGATGGTGTGACTAATTTAGTCTCTTACCATGCATTTTAAGGCAAAAAAAACCCATAAAAAATATCATTTAAAAGACTGTCATCAATATAGCACTGCAAGTGATTTCAACCATTTGACACAAATATGGTTAGTACTTAAACAAAAGAAATGGAATTACATCCTATTCTTTGTAACTTTGTAGTCTGAACACCTATGCAGCATAATAATGTTTAATAATAATCACACCCCTGTTGCTTGGACCAGCCATCTAACCCATGACCACAGATAACTTACAGAAAGTAAACAGAATTAACAGTGACTAAACTCTACCCTGCCAGAGTTAACACACACATATATTAATCAATTCTGAAATACCTATATAAACAAATAATAAGGTAGCCTTCACTTCTGTTCAGCTAAAGCCAAGAAGAAAATCATCAGAAATTTTGGGTTTCTGTACCTCACTGTGCCTGGGGATCTGTTAGGAACCCAAGCGTGTTCCAACACATCACAGAGTCTTTAGTGTCAGATGTGCAGGTTTGGATGACAGAGGAACATTGTCCCTCTGCATGCCCACCACCACCGTGTCCACCTAGATAACAGGGCAGCTGCACACCTGAAGCCCACCCTGAAGCCAATCTCCCACTCAATCACACCAGGACCTCTTTCCTTTTCAGTGAATCACTGTCTATGGGAGTAGGAGAACTGGTGGTCAGCCAAGGTGAGGCCAAGACACAGACAGCACAAGGGCAGAGATCCAGGATCTACTACTGATGGGCCTGTGAGGAGGCAGAGGAGCAGCGCCTCACAGACTAATCCAGCTCTTTTCTGCCAGTATGTTTGGAAAGCATCGTGTGGACATGCTAGTTCACTTCACTAGATGAATCTCAAATCTCATCAAAGGTACTGATGTGAAAGCAGTACCTAAAAACTTTTAGGTTTTGATCTGATCCACTACTGCTTACAGGCACTTTACTAGACCAAAGGATTAAATTCGACAGATTAGGATCATGTTCTTCACAAAAATCACACCTTTGTGCAAAGTTCATTTTCAACATCATGCTTCTATCTTGACTCAGTTGTTGCTTGGAAGAAAAAAAAAATTAAAAATTTAAATGCACGCTTCCATGCTATACATGAGGACAACTGTGGTAAATGTGCATTCCTACAAAGCTGTTTTGAAATTCAGTAGGTTTCAGACCACCATGTAAAATGTCAGACTACAGACTGTGTAAACTATCATAGCTCCACTGAAGTCAAATTGAGGTTACAGCATCATGATTTTCATCTTGGCATTTTGTAGCCCAGCATGCTGCTGTAATCTATTACAAAATCTTCATATATAATTTAGTATTTTAAAGTGCTCTTTTTTTCCCTGTATTTGACTGACAAAAAAAAAAAAACAACCTTGCTTTTTCCTGTTTCTGCTGTGTGGTTAAAAGCACATTTGTTTTTTATGCTACATACACTGTATTGTTATCTTTATTATCTTTAAGCAACACTCTTTTTGACTTTTTTTTTCTTTTTTTTTTTTTTTTGACTGTGAGCGAACATGTCCGTCCTCTTAGCACTTCCCCAGATCAGTATTTTGTTTTGGCAATGAACTGAGTGAGATGAACTATACGAATAGCTACTCTGCTATCAGACTGCACTCCGGACCTCAATGACAGCTCCTTATCAACAGTTCCAGTTGCCAAAGAATCCCTAATTCATTCTTCTTTGTCTGCCCACACTTCACAACACTTAGCCAGTTGTCACAACATCCTAAGAAAAGCCTTCATTGATCATTCCCTTTTTTGATACATAAGCTTCTCATGTCTCCTTTTCACAACAGCTTATTTCTACATTATTTTTCCATCTCCATACATGAGAACATGAGAAATGTGGTACTATGACAGTCTGTCTGTTACAGTCCCTGTTACCTTTGGCTCTGGAGGCCTCAATATAAAAAAGACAGGGACCTGCTGGAGCAAGAGGAGGGCCATGAAGATGATCAGAAGGCTGCAGCACCTCTGCTTTGAAGACAGGCTGAGAGAGCTGGGGTTGTTCAGCCTAGACAACAGAAGGCTCCAGGGAGACCTTACAGACAGAGAAGATGAGAATGCTCCACATCCCTGTAGTGTCCAAGACCAGGCTGGATGGGGCTTTGAGCAACCTGGTCTAGTGCAAGAAGTCCCTGCCCAGGGCAAGGGGATTGGATCTAGATGACCTTTAAGGTCCCTTCCACCTCTAACTACTCTATGATTCTATGATACTTTGCTTACGATCATTTACCTTACATTATTTTTTTCCCCAAAACTTTCTAGGGCAGTTTTTTCAGCAGTAAAAAAACCTCAACCATCTTTCCTATTCTGTGGTGGAAATACAAAGGAAAAAAAGAGTTGACCTTAATAACGGGTCTCCATGAAGTTCCATTTATTCTAGTAATTTTTCTTTGTGGTTTGCACCAAATAATATTCCAAGGCTTCTCAAAATTCTGAAGCGATAATTATCTAAGGTGCTTTATGCAATTTGATGCTGCATCTTTCCTCAAAGGACTATGCCAATATAAAGCATGTTTTGTTTTGCTTAGAAAGATGATTACTACAGAAAAGCCTCCTGTACCCTTTTCTTCCATGAAAAACAGATGGTGTGTTAATGCATAAAACATACAAATGTGTGTCTCAGGGTGTAGTTTCAGACTATCCTCAGCATGCAGGCTCTTTAAATTAAAACGTTAGTATACAAGACTTCAGATCTTTCATCTTTTATCTTTCTTCCATCAACAAAAAGTACACGTTAGTAGAAGACAAAACAGAAATTTAAAAACTACGCTGTCTAGCATCTAATTTTGGTTTTAGCATCATCATGCAAGCCCGAGTGACAAAAATCGAGATCAAATCATTAGGAGTCACTCCTGTGGGTTTTTTTAATTAAATATAAAGCAAAGTTTTAGAGCACCAGTAACAAAAATTAAAACAAAAGCTCTGCAAAGAGAGATCACACAGAAACATTAAGCTTCATACTTCTCATTTCAAAAACATCACATTCATCAGCTTTTACTGTGAATTAATTAAATATATATGTTATAATATGCATACCCATTGCTTTGCAAGCAACTCTCTAGGCAGAATTGGTAGTTGCAAAACCCTTGGTCTAGATGCAGTGATGCTTAAGGCAGTGGTGTGAGAGTAAGGACACACGTATCCTAGATGGAGCACAGGAGTATCAGCAGAGCTTGGCTGTCTGAAGCCAACAAAAACCAGGCTTAGGTGGGCCAAGAGACAGGTTACCATTCCACATCTGTGGAGAACACAGGAGGACAGGATACATGGGAGATACTGCTGTGCGTGTCTGGTACAGATTGCCTCATCAGGAAGAACAGGCAGATGAGGCTTTCTTCAGACAACTAGCAGGACCCTTGCATGCTTCCAACCTCAGCTCTTCTGGAGCTCTGTGACAGACAGGAACTCATGCTGGCAAGGAAATGAAAAGATGATTTGACTCAAGCTCACAGGCAAACCAAGGTACGAGCAGGGTAAGGACTAGAAGAGGTCCCATCAAAAATGCATTAACAGATCCCTTCCTTGCAAAGTAATACTCTTCTTTCCCTTCAAAGCAAGAGGGATATTAACTCACCAAACACTTCTTTCTTCCCTACCATGCATACAGGGTTTCTCAAACTAGAATAGAAAGTAGAGGGAGCACCAAATGACCAAATGTATTCTGTGAGTGAGGGACCTGGGGTAAAAAAAAAAAAAAAAAAAAAAAAAAAAAAGAGGATTGCTGGGTATGGTGGCTATGCAAAGAGTTAAGAAATCAATAGCATGGTCTCTATTAACATATATTCCCAGACTGGAAAGATTAATCGATAGATGCAAAATTGTGGATAATTCAGGGAATACAGGTGTGAGGCTTTTTTCTTTTTTTTTTTTTTTTTTTTTTTTTAAAGCAATGCAGGTAGTTTTCTTCTCCTTTTAGAGACTGCCGCAATCACCATTGCAAAATGTTTAACAGATTTCAGACAATTTTTTTTGCCAGTCTCTTCATTGGCATACCCCATCACTCAAGTCTGACCTTTAAATTGGGCTTACAAACCCACTCAAGCCTTCATTCCAAATAGATGTGCTACCCTCAGGGGCTACGTCAATACAAAAACAGAAAGCCAAAGCATTCCTTAGAGGAGCTATCTATTCTAGTAAGAAATGTTTTAAATATGAATATCTCCTTCTAGGAAAAGCTAGAAGAATAATCAATTCTTACTAAAAGAAAAAACCCTGAGAGCCCACAGTTCCAGAAAGAAATCCTATCAACTGCACTGTAGATGAAAATTTTAAATAACAGCAAAAACATTATCTGTCCATCAGAGCTGGAGGATGACAAATGCCCACATCACAAGTTAAATGCCTCTCAGCTGAAACCTACCTGCTTTAACAAGACATTCAGAATGTTTTACAAGCAGGACACCACTGCAGCAGAATGGCAACGCTATCTACCACTGCAATAGCCACTTTTCTTTCTGTTATCGACCAAAACAAGAGCCCTATGTGTTCAATCCAAGACACATAAACATGTTAGGTAGTTATGAATGCTATTTCCCCTAACCTAGCACATCTCTGTACCCCCTGTACAGCACCTCTACATACAGCTGAAACTAGTTTTTCTTCTGTGCATCACTCAATGTTAACAGGTATCGACCTCTCAGACACGAGCTGATGTTTCTTATACTCTGTTCCAGTACGAGCAGTATAAATTTCGGTGCTGAGGCCTACATTGGTTTGTTGTCTGGCCACACAGACTCCTGGTCCACTAGTAATAACACTACCAAGTACACCCTGCACCAGGTGAATTACTCAGCTACATCAGACCAAACAGTGGATGGCATGACATTTTGGCGGTCAGAACATGAGAAAGTTTTTTCTCTATTTTCTTCCAGTATCTAGAATACTTCACTCAAATGTTCTTCAGGCTACCTGAATTCAGTGCTAAAGGCCTACAGTAGAATTTAGGCACTTAAGTACTAAACAGCACTTCTGAAGCAGGATGCCTATTTGCCATCCAACACCCTTAGTGCCTTGGGTTTTCATTTCAAAATCACGGTCATGTTCCTAACACAAAGGTCTTGATTGACCCGAGCAGTAGCCAGCTAACATTCTTCTGCCTGCATGCGGAAGCCTGCTCGAGCGTGCAAACTCTGAAAAAGGTGCTGGTTTGAGCGCTACAGAAAACACAAGGTGCTTCCGTGGATGCAACTCACACCTCTCGCTTCAAGGTCATGGTTCTCCCAGGAAGGTTAAGTTTTTCCCAGTACCGTTTCGGACAGTACAAAAAAACTGACAGGTCACTGAATATGTCATGTGTCATAACCAGAGGAACCCCTCTCTGCGTTTCAGTACTGCTGCGTTTCAGCATCTCCATGTGCAATGTGTTTCTGGTTGTTAGGGTCAACTGCAACATTATTCAAGAATGTGTAACAAAGCACTGTTTTAACAGAAACTTTGCTTACACTGTGCTAAAGCCCATGTTCCAACTGTATTAACAAAAAATAATTCCATAATTAATAGTTAATATGAACAGAGGTATAATTTTAACAAGATTTGTCTATTGAAGGAATATTTCAATGCTGACTTCATATTTGTTACACTAAAAGCTTCTTTTTCCCTTTATGTTTTATTCATAAGATCCCCTTTTGCTTTTTCAGTTTAAATAAAGAACTGTGATTATCTGTAAAACTGATTGCTTAAAGTAATTAATCATTTTCCTTATGAAATTTCCTGGGTAAATTAAGGATCCTATAATTGAAGGGTTTTCTCTTGTGGAAATGGAACATGCTGAGAGCCTAGACTAAGAAATAAATGCACTGCCCAGACCCCTAGAGCTGTTTCTTTTTTTATTCTTTTACTAGAACTAATAGCTCTCTGACTGTAGTGCAATAAAGTATTGTTTTTTAATTAATAGAAATACACTGATATCTTCTTAATAATACTAATTTCCTAAAAAAGAAATTGTTTAGCCTTTTTTTTTTTTTTAATTAATCTAAAACCAACACTACTTCTGTACTCAGTTTATATTCAACATACAAGCCAATCATAAACATGGAGAATAAACTGATGTTTGCTTACAGGTACCTCAGCAAACCTAACTGCAGCCATTTGCAGTGGCTTGCTCAGTGTTACACCAATGTGTGTAACACGGGCTGGAACCACATCCAAAACTCAGGATTCCTTCCCTCCAGTGTGTCGACAGCACCACCAGTTTGGTGTCACTGGCAAACTTGCTGAGGGTGCACCCTACCCCACTGTCCATGTTTCCAACAGACATTGAACGGCACTAGTCCCAATAAGGACCCCTGAGGAACACTACTCGTCACTGCCTCCCAATTGGACATTGAGCCATTGACCACAACCCTTTGCGTGTCGCCATCCACCCAACTCCTTATCCACCCAGTGGTCCATCCATGACTTTCCAATTTTAAGACCAGGATGTCATGCGGGACTGTGTCGAACGCTTTTCACAAGTCCAGGTAGACGACAAAAACTTGCCTGCTTATTGAGCTCATTAAAAAGCAGCATTCTGTCTGAGATTCTTATTGATAAACAGCAGTAAGAAATGACAGACAGAAAATGCTTAAGGTGGGATACACATATAGAAAGATTCTAAAATCTTTCCATAAAATAAGATTCTAAAAACAAGGAGTCAGAAGAAATAAATAGTAAGCAAGAAGATGTGGCAGTCCATTTACACAAGCCCCACTGGAGTAAATGCTTGTCATGGTGATGGAATGGTTGGATTCAACCCTCGTGGGACAGAAAAAGATTAAAAATTTAATGAGAGTTTAACAGGAGTACAATTGTAATAAAGGATCGTTTGCATTGATGTTTGCTACTAATTCAACTCTACCATAAGTGAAAAAAAAAAAGTCTCGTTATCTTACATTTGCTTCTTGAAGAGTTGACTGCGGATCAGTGAATTTTCTTTGAGTGCATGTGCTCTCATGCACTCATGTTTCGTTCTTATTTACAGCATCATCAAGAAAGCAGTAATATTGTCATGAAACATTATATCTAATATATTCAAGAGAAAAACCTGCTATTAACACAGTATTACCAATTTAGATTTTGAAGCCAAATTCTCCATTCCTGCCAAGCTACCCTACAGATATCATGGGTAAAAAGAGCTTCAGAAATTACATTGAACTCTGAGATAATGTTATAAACAGCTCATTACCAAAAAAGCAAAAATACCTGCATCCTTGGCCTATGTGATTTTCTACTACTCTGACATGAGTAACAGTCCAAATTATTCAGTGTCTAAGAGGCAGAAAACAATACAATCATTAAATCCTGAACAGGCTACCATCATCTATACCTCTGTCTGCAAGGAGGTCCTGAACAACCAAGTAATTTGTGTAACAACTCAATACATATTGTAATATTTTGGCATTGTACAGGAAGTGTTATAACTGAAAATCAGTATCATCAAAACCAAGATAATTTCCAAAGCTAAGTAATGTAAGAGTCAAGTAAGAGCCAGGAAAAGCAGACAAATTGGAACAAGAATTAATTAAAACCCTTGCCACAACATCCTTTGGACTTTATGAGATTATTAAACAATTTAAAAAATTCATTTATGGCACTTCCTTGGCCAGGGCCAGATGCAGTAACACCAGAACACTGAGCTACTATAAAGTCTCCTTTGCTATGGTGCTGGGCATGCACAAGGATCATACAGGTGTTACGATCACATTCAAGTGGTCCAACTCCCTTATCTGACAAGGACGTTAACAAGACCGGGATTTCTCTGGTAGCCCACGGCTGGACAAGATTTTTAGGCTATGGACTACACAAATCATAACACAGACAGCCAAGCTAGGATTAAACAGATTAACATAACAGACTACAGCACTTCAGCACTTCACTGCAATCTTCCCGGTATAGTATGTTCCTGCTCTCTAAAGAGCACAGTAAGTTAGGCAAAGTGTAATGTTAATCAACCTGTACAGCTCCTACAACTTGAAAAGGCTTAAGACATGTTTCCTATGCTAACAAAGGGGGCAAAAATAGCTGGGACTACTCCATTTTGCTCTCTTCAGAGAGATGAAAAAGAAAGCAAAGAAAACAACACAAAAACTCTACCCTAAATTTCAGTTTGCTTGCTCAGCAACTGTAAAACATGTTTCTCATCAGTCACAGCCCTATGCTCCAATTTTCCTACCAGCATTATTACAGAGGTTCTTTAACTGTCAAGAGCCTCCGAGGTTCCTGTCACCTGTCTCTGTGGGGGCAGGCAGGTCACTTAGGGACCCTCAGTAGAAAAATTAAAGATGGGAAAGCTGCTGACACAACGCAAGTTTTCCTTGAGCCCTGGGCCCTCTGCAGACGGGTCATTTTAACCCGTTACCCATAACCCGGGCTCAGAGCACACAGACAGCGCTCCCTTAGCCGTAGAAGGCGGCAGAGGGGTTCTCACGCCGCCATCTTGGGTACGCGACCTGCCCGCCCACGGCAATGGCCCCACAAGATGGCGCCCAGGGGTCGGGAGCGGCGGGCTCCGGTCAGCGTTGCCCAGTCAGTGAGGGAACTGAGAAAGCGAGGAGGCTGTTGTCAGCCTGCACAAAAACACAAGAGTGCCCAGTGCGAGGATTCTGAAAATAGGACTAGGATTCTGAAAATTACATTTTCAATATTATGTTCAAGTAATTTTCCTACAGGGAGAGGTATGGAGGCAGGCATTTAACAAATGTATTTGAGGATTTGCATCTTTAGCGATGATGATTTCTCAAAAGAAGTTAAGCAGCTAGTAGAAATTTTAGAAGTGCTAAAGGGCTTTACTTTCATTACATGCAGTGCTTATCTGTGCTTTTTGCTGTCCTTCCTGCCAAGGGCCATCAGCACCTACCTTTCTTTAGGTGACATATTGAAAGGTGCATTAGAGATATAATTTCTATTAATTGCGATGAGAATTGTATTTCTATGGGTATCACGGGTTTGAGTATATTCATCTCAGTTCCCAAACTGCAAAACACGAATGACATACATGGGTTTTACAGCAATTTTGTGAGTTTTAAATATTGCAGAGTTGCTTGTCTGAAGACACATAACTCTGTGAGATTAGAAAGTCTACTTGAAAATGCATAAACGAAAAGCAAAAAAAAAGAACTGTTACGGAAATAGTATGAGAAAAAAAAATGTAGTACTATATGATATTTTTTTGATCATTTTAATTATAAAAGTCCAGAAAATTTTTACTGTTAAAGCAAAAGCTGCTGCAAGTTTATACACAAGAGAAAAGGCCAGTCAAGATATTTTAACGTGGACTCAGTTTTTTAGGATCTGCTTTTTTGTTATGTTTGCATAATAAAGATAGATATCCATAATTTAAATGGAGAAATAAACATAGGAGGTTCCTATTAAGTTTACATTATGCCAAAATACTTTCTGTTTCTTAGAGAGTTAAGTCTTTATTCATACTATAAGCATCAAAACAACTTTATTAAGTGTGCACCATTATACAAGGCTGCATGCCAAAACTTGTAAAATGTCAATGTTGTGTTTTTCCTGGAATCTTATAATTAATTCATCATCAGAATAGCTTTGGGGCCTTATTCTGATCCATTTTCTAAACAGTGTTACCAGGAAATTATGCTCTGTGCTTCTGTTTATTTAAAGAATATCACTGCTGAATTTACAACAAGGAAACTAGTTAAAGGAAAGCCTTTGGGGGAATGTAGTAAATTAAAAATGAAAACACAATGAGAGGAATATGGAATTTACAACCAGAAAAATCTCATAAAGGAGTGTACATTTTGAGATTTATAGAAATCAGATACAGCTTCTGTAAATACTTCCAGCATAATAAATAAATGATTGCTGAACTCAAAGACTAGTAAGTTATGTTACCATACCTTTCCTGACTGCTCCATCTTATTACAATGGGAGGCTCTTACACAGTAAGGGAGAGGATTTTGTTTGTTACTGCAGTGAAGTAACGTGAAAAGTCAGAGATTTACCTTCAGTTACTGACAAAGGGCCTGGTCTAAACACACTGAAAGTGATAATATTTTAAAATATCTCAAGGGCTTTGGTTCAAAGATACGTTATATTTTAGTGCAAATTACTCATAGCTCCTTGATGGCCAATTTCAGTGAAGTTGCCTTCACTTATATTTGGGAAATATATGTTTCTAAAATGAATTCAACATCGTGTGGAAAATGTATATGAATAAAAAGAAGTCAATAGGATTACAGCAGATATAAAATAAGTTCTTGTCTTTCAACAACGTTAGAAAGGTTATTTTAGCATTCTTCTTTAAATGGCAAAATTATGCATTCTGAATATTACCTTCAACTTACAGTAGTAAAATTTCTGTTTGGAAAGAAGCAAGATTATAAGAAAAAGAACATAGCTAGAGGAAAAAACGTAGTTTTTCTTGTAATGTGCTCTTGCAGAAGATTTGATTGTACTCATCAGCTTACAAGCTGCACTGCTCCTAATATCTAAATAAAGACTAGATGCTTGCTTCCAGTTCCACAGCACTGTTGCAAAACCCAAGTTGTAGTTAGAGTCAGGACTTAAATGAAAGACGGCATAGTAGAGTGGTCAGCTGGAGGACAGTCAGTGCTTCAAAGGCATTGTGGATAAAAAGAACATAACTGCTATGAGGAGAAAGACACAGGGCAGCAGTATCTTACCAGTTACATACGATTTAAACGTTTGGATGTCTCTCTCTCTTGTGTTGTACCGATGTCTCTGAAGTGTGCTTCCTACAATTTTCCTCTCCTCCTTCCACATGTCTTGTGACTTCAAGTGCACAGTGTGCTCCCCATTCTTTCCTTGCTCTGCTGAACTTAAGAAGCAACAAGAGAAAACCCTGTTGAGACTAAGGCAAATTGAAAGGATGTCAGTAGTCGCTTGAATCTTCTCACAGATCTTGAGCTGCGAAAAAAAGGAATGATCTGTGAAGCTCATTCAGGTGACAGCCAGCCAGCAGCAGCCTCTGACTTGACACCCTCATACACGCATTAAAAACTCTGAAAGAGAAGATTAAGCAGAGAATGGGACTGGAACTACCATGTTGCAAAAGCAGTTATGGGCAGTATGTTGCAAGAGTCGAGATGAAACTCGCAGCAGTTAATAATTCCTCGAAGCTTTTCACTGCAAAGTTTCTGCTTCTATAAACCACATTGTGATTCTCAGTTGGCCAAAAAAAAAAAAAAAGTCACCATGATTTTGCTAAATCAGTCATACTATATTTCAGATCCAATGGTTCATTCTTCTCAATGGCATTTTTGTTCAGCTAATTCTAAGCTGTAACCAGCAGAAAAAATGCACACACCCCCCAGCAAAGACAAATTTAAGATAGCTATGGCCATCCATTGCTCTAGATCCCCCCAAAAACCTGAAGGCTGTTCTGTGTTTCCCTGGGACAAATTAGCCAAGGATTTGTTACCTTTTTTGAGAAGACAGAAGCACTCTACCTATACTTAGGTTTCCATGTTCTTTTTGTCAGTGCAAGTAGCACCCTAGATGGACATTTCAAACATAAGTGGAAAATGCTAGTCAGTTTTCCCCAAAGTAGATAAAGCATCTTAAATCTTATAACAGAACTGGTTTTTTCTGTTGTTGTGTTCTTTATTATAGGGATTCTGTGACCTTGTGATTTTAATTACTAAGCAGATAAACTACAAGACGTAATTACACTGATCAGACACTTAATTCTTTAAACAAGAAAAAATAAAATTTGGCCACGTAAATACTTCTATGCTGCAGTTTATGCATCTTAAAATGTGTGTATTTTAGGTTGCAGAATTACAGATTTCAAGAAGAAGGAACAGAACCAAGGAAAAGAAGAAAGGCCAAGAGCAAATTTTTGCCAGACAAGCTTTTTAGAAGAATAATGTGCTTAGCCATCTGTCTATCAGTATGTACATATAAGCGAAACAACAGTAGAGTCAGTTACTCTGTGAATTTCTTAGATTCTAACTTGCTTGAAAAATGTCAAAATGACAAGGACATTAAATGATAAGCTGGATAGTAATAAACAGCTATTCTGTTCATACTGTTTGACAATATATGAAACTTGTAACATTGTAAACTGGTTAGTTTAGGAGCAACATCTCAAAAGTATCACAGAATTTGGTTGTTTCTTTTAAATTTCAAAAGGGTATAATTAAATGTTACTTCTACATTTTTATTTTTCATTTCCAGTTTGTTTATATAAACAAATTTTCTATGTCACTAGGTTGCATTAGATGTCATTTGAAATGCACTTTTTAATATTAAACATGTGCTTATGGTAATATAATACAATCTAATGAATGCTGGGATGCTGCACATTTGTACAGAAACCTTATTGCACTGTCGTGGAAAAGGACTAGAAAAAACAATGAAATGAACAATCAAGAAATTAAAAAAAACCCAACAAACACACAACCAGAGAACACAAGGGGAGCCTTGGCTTTGTTCTGATCATTAGAGGATGGTCAATTATCCTTTATCCTTTCAGGATCTTCATATAATCAAGAGCCAGAGACCAGCTAGAAGAGGGATGGAAGAGGAGACGCTGACAGCCATTAGTGACTGAAGTCCAGCATCACATTCTGCTACGGCACCGCGTCACGGGGCTGGGGACTTGGGTCACAGCACTGACAACAGCAATGTGTGGTGTGATCTTCTAGCACTTTCCACAGCCTGGGTACGCATCAGTGTTTTCCAGCACCACAGAGCTCGTCACATAATACAATCCTAACTTAGCAACTGCATTTGAACTGCTTGAACTATGCAGTTCAATATTACATGAGGAATTACGGGTTTTCTGCTGCCACAGGAGTTGATTTCAGCATGGAGATGATTGCAGTGGTCCAGAACATCAAAAGCCTATGCTATAGTCTGCAGGATATATATTTCTTTCTATGAATCCTATCCTTCATTCACCCATTTCTGGTTCTACCTCCTATCTGAGTCAGGATAGCTGACTCAGGAATGCACATTATTTTCCAACATCAAACTATGTATGCTTTTATATACTAAAAAGTGTTTAAGTTCTTGTTGTAGATTGTGACACCTGTTACTATAACATTAAATTGCAGGATTGTGCCTGAAAAACTATTTCACTTCTACAGCAACAGACTGAAGGTAATAAATTTTGGTCTGTGATTTTAGTGGTAGATACACTTACCATTTTTATTTTAGTCCAAAGAAAATATTTTCTTGATTAATTTTATTTCTATAGTGATGATAAGGACACAGCGCCATTCTGTCCATCATCAGCCATTTGAATTTAATTGGATCTAAGAAAAAGAACAGCAACAGAGGCAGAAAAAGAAAACAACAACAAAACATAGATTTCAGATATTAACATTATTCCTTCCACAACCTTTTACTAGTCTATTTCTCTTTGATGGCTCTGAAAGTACAGTTCTTTCACTTGCTGTGTAAAGCCCTAAGATGGTAAGGTTGGATAGCAGAGAGCTTTTTATTGTGCTGCTAAATCTAGTCTACACTTCAGGGAAATGCGTGAGTGCACATTTAATTTTAAGCAAGACAGGAAATTGATGTAAGTCTTGTCACATTAAAGGATGGCATTTTAGAAAATAGTATGTTTGTAAAGAATTACTGTAAATTTCCAATATGACCCTGTGACTCCAATATTTTCCAGGTATACAAGCAGAACGCTGTTCTGTAAGAAGACATCTCTATAGAGCACTGATGAGAAAACTGCTGTCTACATTTCCACTGTCTGCACTTCAGAAAGAGCAAAAGAACACTGAATAGGTTTCAGAAATGTGCTTCAAGAATGAGCTGAACTCTGGAAATCAAGTTAGTTCTCAAGTTAAGAGAATACCTGTTCTGTAAATATCTACTTAGGAAGATCTTTTAATCTAGCAAGCAGAACAAGCTAACTCCTAAGAACTGGAGTTCTAGTTTTAGATAATTCTAATTTAAATTTCATAAATTCTAAGCTAAGAATTCCAACACTGAAGGAGAGTAACTAAATATAGCAGATCATGGCATGGAATAATTTATCTGAAAAGTTTAAGAGTAGCTTTGTGGTTTGGTTTGTTATCACCAGAGAAGCATGGATGCATTCTTCACCCACCACATAAGAACTTCTAAGGATACAAAAACATTTTATGGAACATTTTATTTTACTGTGTCCAGTTCTGGGCTCCACGATTCAAGAAGAACAGGGAACTGCTGGGGAGGGTATACAGCAAAGTTAGAAGATGCTTAGGGGACTAGCACGTTTCTCTGACGAGGAAAGGCTGAGGGACATGGGTCTTTTTAGTCTGGAGGAGAGAAGACCAAGGGGAGATCTAATCAATGCTTATAAATGCTCAAAGGGTGGGTGTCAAGACAATGGGGCCAGTCTTCTTTCAGTGGTGCCCAGTGAAAGGACAAGAGGTAACAGGCACAAACTTAAACATAGGCAGGTCCATCATAACAGGAAACTTCTTTACTTTGAGGGTGGAAGAGCACTGGAATAGGCTGCGCAGGGAGATTTTGGAATTCTCCATCTCTGGAGACATTCAAAACCCACCTGGACACATTCCTGTGCAACCTGCTCTAGATGAACCTGCTCTGGCAGGGGGGGGATTGGACTAGATGATCTTCAGAGGACCCTTCTAACCCCTATCATTCTGTGAAACTTAAAACTTCTTGTGATTCCAGCAAAATACCTGAGCAAATTAAGGAAAAGTAAATGGTATTTTATGTAATCTTTAAAATGTTGTTTAAATTTAGTAGTGGCTTTAGGTAGCCAACTATTGTTAAATAAATTAGCTGCTAATTTTTTGAAATACATTTTCTTAAAATGCACTGTAAACTATTTGTTTGATTAAGCAAATATTATAAGTAATTGTAAAGGACTTCTGTATTCCCTGGGATGTACAGAAATATAGGAAACCAAAAATATTATTGATGTGAATGGTGTAACATCCCCACATACAGTAATATTGTAAAAACAACAGATGCTTTCATCGTAAATACTGTTGGGGCTAAAAATATAAGTTGTCAAATAAAATGGATATTTTTCTCTTAGTCATATATGGCATTTTCAGTGAATTACAACTAAAAAAATCAATGAAATTCTATCAAATGAATGATTTGTTTACTTGCTGTAAATACATGCTTTTTCTTCCTGTGTAATATGTCACTTTTGCTGTAAGTATACTGTTATTTTGTGATAAATTCCTAGTCAGAAAATTGAAGCACCTCAATAATGCTAACAAAACTGTCCTTTTAGAAAACATCGCCACAAAACTTGACTTTTAGTCTATGCATAAAAATTAATTATTTCGTGAAAATACTCTGTATTGTAGATGCTCATTTTGAATTTTACCAATTTATATGACATACCTGTTGCAATGAAAAGGAGAAACAATTTAGTGTATGTTTCTTAAGTATCAGTTAAAGTTTACGCAAGCCTGTCAGAAAAGCCACCCAGAATTTCATACATCAGGATGAGCCCATCTGATTCATCAGACACCTTCACCGACAAATCAGCTCTTCAAATTTTTAACCTCTAGCTGTAATTACTAACATTTGGCTAGTGCCAACACTAGTAAGATCTAAACCACAAAGATTTTCTGCTGGTGCAAATCAGGATTCAGAAAAGCATAGGAAATGATAAATCATTAAAACTGGAAATCAAAAGCAAACACCAGACACTATTGAAACATTCTGAAGCTGCTTCTGAGCCATAAATTGTGTAAAATCTATAATCTATTTTGAACTGTCAAAAAATGTATTTTTTTTTTCATGATGGTTACAGTTATGTGAATCCCACACATCTGAAAAGATTTTCTTAGCTGAGATCGCAAATTTTAGATGATTGAGTCTGAAGGATACTTACCATGTTATCATTTTTCACTTCAGCATACATGCCTTTATTAACCAGAAGCCTAGGGGCTTCACACTCTTACAAGGAAAGATGTGACATACAGAACTAAACATTACCAGTTATAAGATAAATGTATGCACAATATCCAGAGGCTGATGTTAACTTTCAAACTCAAAAAAAAAAAAGGTATTGAAGACTGAATGCTACCTTGTTCATTTAGGCTTTTGTCCCGTAGTATTCAAATACATAAAGCGGTTCTCAAATATAGCTGTGTAAACCCAGCACCTGAAACTCTTCAGGGTTGTAATCTCAATTCCCTAATTACCTGTGCTGTAATTGCCAGCAGTATAAGACGTGTAGCATCCTTTGCTAGTGTTGCTCCTATTCTAAGTACAGTGTCCCTACAGGTTGCTACTCTTCTATACTGGTATAAGAGAAACCAAAGGAAAACATAGTTCAGTAGTTAGGACAGTAGTTTAAGCCTCAAGATACCTGAGATTTGAGTGCACGTGTTCTATGTATGATTTCCAATAAATGACTATATTGCTGAAAATCTTACATCTCCTAAAATCAAGTATCTGACCGCTCTGCACAGCAGCTGGGTTTGCTGGAAAAGCTTGTTGGTTCCTGCAGCAAGCATGCATAGATTGCCAATGAGAGGATACTTTTGGAGGTGACACTCACAGAGCTGAGCTTGACCTTTTCCTAGTGCAGAAGGCAGCCAATATGGCACTGTTGAGAACATTGATATATTCATTTGATGTTGACAGTCTGCCACCACTATTTTGCCAGTCTGCTTGGGATTTGAGGGTCATGGCTATTCAGGATATTACTTCACCTTTCAGGAAATTCTGGTCTTAAGCTCACTCAAGAGATCACACCCAGGTTGTCCTGGTTCTTTGTATGAGCTTCCCCAAAGACAGCACCACCATCTTCATTTTTAGCAGTAGCCATGCCTTTTCTGCCAGAGCTCCTTTTGGCTCACAAGGTGACCATATCTTCAGTCCCGGAGTGGTGCTGTGCTGCTGTCCTGACCACAACGTTGTTCCAGTGGTGGGAGCAACATGCTGGTGGAGGGCAAATCTAGTGCAGAGATCTTCTGTGGGGCAAAAGTACTTGAGGGGTTTGGATTGAATTAGGACTGAAGTGGTTAATCTCTTTTGGGAGGCGGGTAATTAACTGGTAATCACTGAACTACACACCCAGGATCAATATCAGGAATACAACAGATAAGCCACCATACCAGATGTGTAATAAAAAAATAAATAAATCAGTAAACACCTAAAAATGTCTAGACCCACTTCCATAATCCCAAGACATTCTAGTTCACTCACACACGCTCACGTCGCAATGTGCACAGCCTTCTCTCCTGCAAGCTTGTGTGGGTGACAAGCACAGCCACCAACTTCTGGGAGCACTCCTTCCCCCATCTGGAGATGGGGGTGCTCCAGCTTCATCTGGGCTTGTGCTGCTCCTTGAACTCTGCTCGCTGTGCCCTGCAGAGAAAGCACCCCGTGAGTTCCCACAGTCAGGAGCTTCTTTTCAAGCTGTCCCCTGTTTTCAGGCATCTTTTGGTAACCCCCTGTTGCTGAGCAATCTGGTCATCATGAGCAAACTTTCTCATTGTTTTTCTCCCCGTAGCATTACCAATTTGGGGGTGAACACACTCTTGGGGAAATTTTGGGTCTTCTACTCACATGCAGTGGTTGCACTTACGTCCCTCTCAAATCAGCTGCTGTAATCCAGGCCATGCTACGTGAGAGGAGGGTGTACAGACTTCCCCATGGAGATCCAGTGCAAGTATACAACTGGAAGAGTATAGATTTATAAAGAAGACATCCAGAAATCAAAACCTCTGCATGTAAGGCAAAGGGTGAGATGGGAGAAAAGGCCTGTGGGCTGCTGCAGGAAATGCAATTAAAGAGCAGAAGCAGCAAAATTTCTGACAGCCCAAATCATATTTCACATATTTTGGGGGAAAAAAAAAAATGCATTGGCATCATGTATTTATGCTCTACCAGTGTTTTGCATCTAGAGGTTGTATTATTCGCTAGATTAAAATTAGCACACTAAAACTGAGCTGTCTTGGAGAACCTCTCTAGCTGCTCTTGAAAGAGCAACTAAAACGAGTTCTGTTCTGCTACAGCTCAGGTTAGTGTATAAACTGCTGGAACATCCTTTCTATTTGTCTGATTATGAATCAGTTTATGGCAGGATAACAAATCTGATTTTACCATATCAAATGAGACTTTTTTTTTTTTTAGAATCTGTCCTTCAAATATCTGGTATTAGATCATGACATAAGGATCAATATTCTTTGTTTTCTTGATGATTCAATTGCTACATAATGTATGAGTCACTGAAGATGTTCTATTAAGTTTTGATTAAGTAAGTGCCCCAAGGCCAAGAATACAGATCAGATCTTTGGAGGTTTTGGTAACCATGTTCATGATACAAATATAGTTTAATAAAGCTCATTTTAATTGATATATTTTCTCGGTAATTATTCCCTCCAGTCATAGGACAGGCAGTTTCATCTCAGATAGTGTCACACACTGGTATTAAAATAAAGTATTTTACCAACTACATAAATTAATTAGTAACAACAAAGGCTGCAGCCTAGCTGAAGTAAATGGCATTATGTATAATTAAGAGTAAACAAAGCTTGTCCCTAAATTCTATGAGGCTATGTACAGTTGGATTACAGCAACTCTATTGGGCAGTAACCTATTTGCCTAGTAATTGTGAATCATATGAGCAATATAGCTACACTGATTAATTTTACTTACAGACCCTGCGGTGGCTTAATTAAATGATCCATTCTAAATAATAACAGCCTTTTAAAAGTAGCCCTGCAGGAACTGAACTGTTGCCTCGAAAGGCACAAGCCAGACGGAATATAATGAAGGTGAACCATAGAAAAGCGTTTTGAAAATATATTTATACAGAGAGTACCAAGAAACTCCTTTCAGTTTTTTAAATGCCATGCTATTAAGTATTTGACGGTATTGTTTACTGATATACTGTCCTTTGCAGTAAAACAACTACTGAAACATAAAATTCCAATAAAACATGCTCGGGATGTAGCATTGCAATATCCTGCTAAATAACTCAGTTTGCAAATGGTGGGTTCATACAAGAATTAGTTTTAAAGTTACCAAGGCACCTCTCTCCACCAGCCTATGGACCTCCTTTGCAAGGTCACTGCTAATTAGTCATTCCTATCAGCCTATAAAAATGTGAACCCTCACGCCTCTGAACTGCACTACAGCTGCTTTCTCCAATGTTTCTTCCAACACCAACTATTCTATGATTCGGTCCTCCAGAACTCAGGGATGCTTGCAAATAAGATTTCATTCATCAATATCGCATGGAAATACCTTGCTAACTCAGCTAAAAATGAATTGTAATAATATACAATAGATTAATCAATGTTACCAAACATTCTGCCGCTAGAGACAAAGCATGTTCTGGAAGAGGGCGACCATCATTGTAAAAAAAAAAAAACCAACACCAAAAAAAAACAAGTGAAGGATCTAATTTTTCTTTAGTGCAAAATAAATATAATAAAAAATATATATAAATATATAAAAAGGCAGCTTTTTAATTCATTCACCCGAATTCACGAATTCAGTGTTGCCTAGTGGTCACTAATGCAAACATGCCATCTCCAGAACATACATGAGAGATAAAAAATGGGTTCCTTTTTGTTCTGTCTGTAGTCTGTGAGGGTGATACCAAGGAAAAGAGAAAGCCCAAAGGAGACCTTCACACTACATAAAATACTTTAATAGGTTGTTGGGAATTAGGTTCTGCTAGTGTTGCATCCCTTGATCATTATGAAGAGTACTTTCCAGATTGTGGTCTCGTATGAGAAGAGGAGCCCAGGCCTGCTGAGGGGTTACTGACATCTCATACAGCCCCCACCTGAAACGTACAAGTACCTCCTTTGGGCTTATTTCTCTGGCAACATGGAGTGACTGTGCCATAATATAGGATAGACCAGATGCAGAGGCAAGGGCTTGTACTTCATGCCATCCATACTTCATCCATCCATAGCTTGATTCTTATGATTTATGTGGGTGAAATAAATTTCACCTTTATTCAATAAAATTCGCATTCAACTTGAAAATCTCGTCTCTCTCGGTTTCTCAGTGACAGCTGTCAGAATCCATCAACATTCAGCACAAGAATAAAAAGCTAATAGGCTTCTTGTAATATCAAAACTAAATGGACTGCTGAAACTCAAAATGAAATACTATTACTGAAAAGATTCTTTTATCTGGTGCTTTGTGCAGTGGGGGAAAATAATTTTAATCTTGTCTCCTTTAAATGTTGGATTGTAAATGAATGCTGACAAGATTAAATAAATGTACTTTTGACTTGAGTCCCTGCCAGCATTTTTCTTAAAGACACTGAATGTACACTACTTGATATTCTGCAAGTGTGAGTTCATAACCTGGAGATCTTGGTAGAACACGGGAGTGGGACAAGAGCTCGGTATTTTTTAAGGGCCTCAGAACGATGTGGTTCTTCTCTTACCCCTGTAACGCTAATGAATTTGAGCTTCTGCACCAGCTCTGTCCACATGAAGGAGACTCCCTACAGCATGGAGTGTAGTAATTAGGATGGTGAGAGGAATGATCCCACTTCTGTAGGAAGTTAAACTAAATAGGCCAAGAATCATCATCCTGGAAAGGAGACAATTGAGGGACAACAAACACGTGGCCCATCTGTAAAATCACAAATGATAGGAAGAGGTCAATATGGACTAGTGTTAACTCTCCCATGAAAACAAACTTTCAGTAGCTTGAAGACATTTTTGCATATAACGCAGTTTTCATAATACACAACTTCTTTTCACACAGATTGTACTGAATCTCACTTCAGTAACTGTGAGGAGTTGTTCTATTCCTCTTACTGCTTTTACTGGCACAACCAGAAAGACCCATCATATGGCTGAGATTAAGCACCATTGACTGTCTGTTATTTCAGACACGGGAAAATGAACCATTAAATGTATTTCAGGAAGAAAAAGCCTATTTGTGAGATGATGTGCAAGAACCCATGTCTCCCAAGAATCATACAGACTCACAAATGTAAGATATATAGACTAAAAGCCCTAATGTAAAAAGAGCTTACAGAGGTAACACTGAGCATCACCTGCCCTGATTTTTAAGCATCTGGCTAAATATGGAGACCGACTTTGGTGCCTTCTTCAGCCACTTGCACTTGAAGACTTCTGCTGCCCAGTGAGTGTTCAGTATCACTAAATTGTTATCTAAAATGTACACCATCATAGGCCACGGATCTGTACAAAAGCTATTGTACAAGAAACAGTGCTCTTGGTATACTAGGAAGATAAAAAACAACAACTGGTTTGTCCTCATAAAAATCTCATACAGAAAAGCCTAATTAAGGAATCCTGATACTATTATTTGAAAATTGTTGAATATAGGAGGTAATGCTGAAGACAGTGGTATGGCAAATGAAGATGGAACATTTAAAATTTGAGCAGTTATTCCTCCAATAGCTGAGATATTATCAATAGTTCTGTGCGCACACCTAATACAATTCCATGTGAGCTAAAATAGATTAATTCAAATAATTTTTAGCTAGGCCTTCCTATATTACAAGCTATTTAGTTTCAACAAATGGAGAAAATACTGAGTACAGGAAGTAGAAGAACTTTACATATCTAACTAACTGTGTAGGTAGAAATGAACTTGTACTTTAAGCATTATATATTTTGGTTTGTTTTTTTTCTACTAGGCTACAACAGTTGTGACTATTCTAATTTTCTATCTGAAGTCTCTATTTGACACTTAACTGATTTCTTGTTTTCCTCCTCTTTCAGACTACTAATTATTCAGTGAAGCGTCATAAAATACTTGTTTAAACCCGGCTCTCCTCCCCCCACTTTCTCTCTTTTAATTTTATTAATACATAACTGTTTTGGAATTTTGAATTTCCTACTGTTATTTCAGAGATGATATGAGAGTAATTAACTCCTATTCTGAACCTGTATGAGTGGTAAAAAACATATCATCTCATTTCCACCTGAGACAAATCATAGTGTCATCTTATTTCCACCAGTGACAGTCCTCAGAGAAAAAGAGAGGTGCTGTAAATCCAGAGAATGAAAAGTAAAATAATTGAAGAAATATATACTTAAAGTGGCATTTGCTGTTATGGCAACTGACATTTTAGGGCAACGTAAAAAACCAAAAAACATAAAGCAAGGCCCACTTATTAGAGACTTCTGAAAATATATAGATACTTCCTCCATCCAATCAAATTAATATGCTAAAATGAGAAAGTGTTAGAATCAAAAAAACGGTTCTAGAAAGCCTTTTACAACATTACTCGTAATATGAGCTTCCAACAAAGGCCATATTCTGTCCTCTGGGTAAAAAGGGTGAATATAAAATGAACATTTCTGTAAGGATGTTAGAAACAATGGCCACTACCCAACTAGTACTGCAACTATTTTCCTGTTTTCCCTGGCTTCAAAAGGAATGCACACCATTTAAACCCCAGTAACAACACTTGTTGACTTGCACAATGCAATTTCTTTGGTTTTACATTAAGAGAGTCTCAGAAACTCTTAAGAAACGCTTAAGCCTGAATTCAGTACACTAGTCTGACAGAATTTCATCTGAGACATCAGCATCTTCACGCATCTAAAACTAAATGAAGTTATTCCTGTTAGTCAAAGAAAATTCTTTTTATACAGTAAGCTTGCTGAGATCCCACAACACATCCCCTGTTCTATATTAATGCCACTCAAACACATACACAAAAATTCAACAGGCTTCTCACTTTTACCAGTTTTCTGTCAGCTTCCCTATTTGGAATAACTGCTACTAATTCAATAAATTGAAGATAAGAACAAAATCAAGCATAATAGGAACAATGAATAACTCCTTATTTATGTTTAAGGTCTGGTATGATTCCATGAGTGCTCTACAAAGCTAAGCGCAAAGTTAGAAAGATCTCCTCTGCAACTGAGGTGGTTTCAGTGAAATAAGTCCACTGTGGGTAAAAGGGGTGACGGTCACACTCCTTCAGAGTCCAACAGAGGGACTGACTGGCAAAGAAATCAGAGTTATAAACCCTAAAGCAAAGCCAAAAGGGAGCATTTCTGACAGGTCCAAAAAAAAGTAATATTGTGCCGTCTTAGATTTTATCTGAAAAATCCTATCATCTTTCCTTTTTCATGCATACAAAAAGCAAATTATGTCCAATTAGAAATAATTTAGAACATATTATCTAATTGGGGCAACAACTACTACTAACACAGCGATGTTGATGCAGCATCACTTTCAAGTGGCACTCGCCATCACTAATGACTGGAGTACGAGTGTGGGGACCAAATCCTTTCTAACACTCATTGGCCAAGGGCTGTGCTGAAAAAAACAGTATCCAGCTCACACCAAAAATGAGAAGAGCTTCAGTCTGAAAACCATGTGCATGTTCTACCACTTCTATTGCAATAAAGTTGCGCAAGTCATAGAGGCATGACTCTCTGCTGGGCAGGGGACAAGCCACTCCATTTAGAAGTCCAACAACCAGAAAAAAATCCACCAACAATATATTCTTAATTATGTCACATTCCATGGCAAAAGGGGAGAGGGCAAACAGCTGTTTACCAGCTTGCTAGATGAATAACATCTCACTTATATCCCAAATTTAGCCACTTCATTTGCCAACAATAGTGAAGGCATGGGTGGGAATTAAATACGGAGCCCGTGTCGATTTAGAGATCCAAAAAACAAATAATCAGCCCTCACAAACGCTCTTGCAGGCCTAGTCACCTGTTTTCAGTTCCATATTTCTGGTTCCTGACAGGACCAGGGCTAACGAAATGGGTTTCCCCAGTCAGAGTCATCGTCAACAAAAGACATCTACCATTTCTCACCTCGCAAAGCAGGGAGAGGAGAGGAAAACCAACAAGAAACACAGTTACTGAAGGCAACGTGGAGGCAAAAGTCGAACACAGCAAAATGGAGTAGCGCTTCATCTTGTTGAAACTGTTGAGGTGGGTTGTTGAGATGATAAAGGGTCTTTGCTGCTCCCTCCTTGCATCCTGGCAATCATCTCCTTCTGCAGGCATTAAAAAAACCCAAACCCATTATGTTAAAAATGTAGAAAAAACAATAAATCACAAATTTCATTTAGGTTTGCAACCTTTCCCTTGACACGGTTTAAAAAGCTGAAGGTGGTGTTTGTCTACCCTCAAATATAACTGTATATAATGAATAATTACTATGAAGTCTGCAGACAGTCCTCCAAAGAGCAGTTTTACCCTTGCATTCTATGTATTAATTTTTAGCATTTCTGTCAAAACAAAACAGTTTTCTTTTCCATTCCATTTGTATCTTTGCTATTGGAAAGATTTACATTTACCTTTCCCATGGTGAAGGTCACAAAATGATGGATTAAGCATTAAAAATAACCATAAAGCATAGCTGAAAGACAGAAAACATAGTGAAATAATGGATCTTTTAATGATGATGTTTGAGGATGAATATTTTGTATTCATGATGGGTATTGCTTAAAAAGTAAATTCAAAGTCACATCATTACACACAAAAGATAATAGTTAAAAGAAATTTATGGTACTTTGGTTAATGCACTAGATATTTATAATCACAGGCAAAATCAATTTTTAAATATAAGTTTAATGTGCTTGCTAGTGTTAGTCTCATATCTCATTAATGCAGTGTTTTTAAACTGGAACGGACTTAGAATATGAACAATGGCGGGTGGGGGGAAATGACAGTGGACATAAAGATGTGCTCCAGTGCAAAACACCAGATACCAGTCTGGGAATGTCACCTGTGGGTACGTAAGTGTAATGACTCTAACTCATGACCTGAAGTACCTGATCAAGCAGAGGTGCAGAACGGTGTATTTGGCCTTGCCCAGCAGCAGGGAGAAACCACGACCAATCTACTAAATGGCTCAATATTGTCTTGCCAGGCCATTTTCCAACTGGTGTTGGAACTGCTGCTGGAGGCACCATGCTCCACAGGAACTTTGTTTCCATATTTCGCTTCGAAGACTTATACCTCTCCCTTCAAATGTAACAGTGCTTGTCTGGAAAAAAAAAAAATAAAATCAAAGATATATATCTCATGGTATTTCCAAGCTAAGTTAAACAAGGAACGCTCAATTAGGCCATTATTCTCTCAATCATATTCAGCTTGTGCAGGATCAGCTTATTCAATCAGTAAGGTAGAAGAAACAAATCATGTTTAGAGCGGAGGCAGTAGGAAAGTAGCTTACATTTTGGGTCATTATTGAAAGGGTAGGAAGGGTCTGATTTTTCAGAAGATTGGCAATCAGTACCTTCCTTTAAAGCACCAGATTTTCAGTGTCTGGAGCTAGGCACATCTGTATGTTACACAAATTTCAAACAGCAGCCTCACCACCACACGGCTGGAGAATGCAACAGGCAGGTCATGGGGGAGGGAGCAGGAAAGGAGGACACCGTAGCAGCAGTAGCCAAATCATTTTCCCCCATTCCTAAAATATCTCAGAAATTAACACCCAGGGAGTGGCAGGTAGCCAACAGGGCTGCCACGGCATGGCCAGCGATGCAGCTCTGTGTACACAGTGAAGCAAATAAGAGGTGGTGGTGGCAACAGTGGGGAGGAGATTGCCTGTCACTCCATGGACAGGGGCTGAAGGGCTTTCTGTTGGGAGCCCTCGTTCCTTAAAGCAAGTTGGTTAATGTGTAGGGAAACACAGTTCTGAATTCCCTTTCAGATGAAGAATGTGGGAAAGGATATTCAATGTAACAGTCACTCCATCGTACACCTTTTATCACATCACTGCAGTGTCTCAGTTTAACAAAAATATACTGCATGAATATATAAGTAAGCATGCTTTTGGTGCTTCTTTAAAAAACCCACACATGTCTGTATATATATATATGTATATATCACTCCTCCTATGATACATCCTCCCAATAAACAAATAACCCATAAAAAGTATCCTGTCTTCCTGTTTATTCTTCCAGGGGTTTTTGTTCTTTCTTCCCAACAAACCCTTGCACAGCTGGAGCCCATTAAATTTAACAGCAGCACAGCCGCTTGCAGGGGCTTTAGAACTCCTCCTGCATTAAAAGAACTTTTTTTAAAAAAAAAAATAATAAAAAGACATAAAAGCAATTGGCTTCCACATAATGAGATTATAATGTGAAATGATGAAAAGATGAATTAAACCACTTATTTTTACTCCTCTGGAATTAACCAAACATAGTTCATTCATGAATATTTGAAAGTGATGTGATCCATCCACACCTTTGTACATAAATAGCTTCATTTCACTTCCCTCTAGCATCTAATGTTTGAGCTCCAAGGCATCCTGTGAACGCTTTTATTCCATTAATTTGAATTGAAATGGGCTGGTCAGCTGTTTAGCAGCTAGCAGGAATAAATGTTACGTCTTGCAGTGTCACATACCTAAATTCAGCAGTCACCATTTAAGACTGAATAAGGAGTTCCAAGAGAAGAGAGAGGTTGTTTTACCTGATGTTCAAATCATCTATTAGTGACCTTGCCTAATTACTTTTAAAACCAGTTTTCAGCAATCTGCTAATAAAAGGATAACGGAAAAATGAGCACACTTAAAATTTCCTTTTACAAGGAAGACCTCAGGCAAGGAAAATCCTATAAACAATGACTTTCTGGGGAATTAATGTTTGTAAATTCTTCAAAGTTTACTCTGGTGAGATCCTGAGTTGGCAGAAGCTTTGAGGTGGAACATCTTTTGGAAGGGGAGGTGCCAAAAGACTGCAAAATTCTAAAACTAGTTGTTTTTTCAAATTACAGAAAGAAATAAGAAACCAGATCGACACAGACTCTTTAAACAGAAAGAAATAAGAAACCAGATCGACACAGGCTCTTTAAACACAGAAAACTCAAAATATGATAGACAGGAGACTACTAAAGAGAACTGCAAACAAATCCTTCCCCTACCAGTCATTCCCTTGTAAAGTAGGGCTTGTTTTCTGCTTTACTAAATACTTTCAGAGGGATTCTGAACATAGCAAACCCTACACAGCTTTTCCTACATCTCTACAGGTCTCATTCCTTCTACCCATCTTCTGCCAGGTTTGGCACTGGGACCACTCAACTCAGTTGCTCAGCAGTCATGCTGCAGGATCTCAACTTGCTCTCTCTTTCTCTCTCTCCCCCAGTTTTTATTAGTGACTCCAGTGAACTCTACAATATTTCTCCAGCCAGAACACCTTCAGCTGCTCTCAGGAAAACATCAGCCTGATTCTCTTGCAGTTGTTCCCCATATAATCCATCATAGAAAAATGCAACACCTTCACAATAAGCTGTGAAAAGACAAATCCAACAGTCTTGCTGCTCATCCCACACAGTTCCTTTTCTCTTTCACTGTGGGCTCACCAGAGGTATCTAGCCAATGGTCCGAGTTAGGAAGGTTCAACCTTGAGAAGGTTTGGAACAGCTGGTGCCGCTCTTTGTACATCAGTTAATACAGTGAATATTTAAAGGAGGATGGTTACTTGTATTTTGAAAATACAAAAATTCAAATGAATCTTAATACACAGTCATTCTGCAAAATGCATCTTACAGTACTAAGTTGGAGCTGAAGAAACTAAATTCTGACCAGGCATACACAGAAACTGTGGGTAAACTAGTTTTCCACTTTTTACTTCCTATTGGAGACAACAGGTTTATGCTATTTCTACTGTTACTTCCCAAAGCCACACACGATATGTCAGAATGTCCTCAACATAGACCTTCCTGAACAGTCTGGTTTCTCTGGTTTGCCGTAGTCAAGTGGAGAAAAAGTCAATGAAGATCAGGAGACAGCTTTAGAGTTGGAATTCTCCTGTTAAAATAGTGACTGAGGCTAGGGCTAAATACATCTGGTTATAGCATTATATTTCTATTAAAGATACACATTTTTCATTTATGTTAACATGTTCATAATATTTAAAGTATAGAGAACTTCTGAAAAAATGTCAGAAGGCATAAAGTCTCAATTTACTGGTCTTATGCAATTAGCTACAGTAACCACCAAATGAAAGAGGAAAATGTGCTAGAGTTTTTTATTCATTAATCATATCAAATTTACTTTTATTATTTTCCTGCTGCCATTTCATATGGAACTGGGATTTTAAATCTGCATTTTCATTAAAGTATCAGCAACAGTTCTGCGAAAGAAATCCTGATGCAGATAGAAGCAAAAGCTATATTCTTATCAGGTGTGGTTTCTGGACACATGACATATTTCATACACTGAAATTCTCTGTGGAGAAATGATCAGCAGAATAATAGTTTAGATTATCTAATTTTCAACAAGGTATGAATTTCCTAGTTTTGGCATTTCAATTATTAAATCTGCCATTACTATAATAATTTTGCTTTTGTATTATCTTCCACATTGCTGAACAAGATGCCATGGCCATCTTTGTGGCTATTTATTTTGATTTCATATGCTAGGAAAAACATGGTGTTTCCCAGGTCATATTGATTGAAAAGGAAAAACTGTAAAATTTTTAACAATAGAAAACAAATAGAAAATAAAAAAGAGAAAAATAATAAAAGTGAAAGAAAAGTGAAAATAAAAGAACAAAATACCATTTTCAAATGGTAGGCAGCGTTAAAGAGAGAAATGGAAGCAGGATTAGTAGTCATAGTAGGAAAGGAAAATTTTCAGAAGTTAACAAACCAAATTCTTCTCCTTCATTATTTATCATTAATACACTATTCCTTATGATTTCACTACCCAACACAGGAGGACGTCTGTGGTCTGGAAAGAAGTAATTTTAAAGGAAAATATCATAAAATCCTCCATACTTAGTAAAAAGTAAAATTAAATTTAAAAGTACTAATAATGATGTAAGTTAGTGACAGAATCCCTGGTATTCATCACCACTTCTCCAGTTGATTAAACAACTCATTGATTGGACCTTCCTGCTGCATGTTGCTTCATTTAAAATCCTGAAAGCTAATCCATTCTTGTGTCCAATTCAAAGCTGAAATCTCTTATTCCTTCAGTTACTGTGTATACAAGTTCTGCTTGGATATTTTAAGGCCCTCCTGAACAATTTTCCAGTTGTTAGATAGATATTAAACTTCGTGGGAAATCATATTGTATCTAAAGATACAAAAATCAGTAAAGATTTTTAGACCTAGAAGACAGTCTTTTAGAGACTAATTCACAAAATAAAATTAAGTCTATAAAATTGTAGTTAGAACTATGAAAAGAAAGGATCAGTTGAAAAAACATATCTGTTGTTAGAACTGCCCTTGTTACAAGTAATACCAAAGATCAATATTAAAAAAAAATAATAATCTTCACTTTCAAAAATGGTTGCTAAGTGACAAAGATGTACTAGTATTCTGGCTCATTTCTAAAGGAAAAAGGTGAAACAGCCTCAAAAGCAAAAGAGAAAGAATGCCTAATTGACACCAAACATCTGATTATCATATTAAGAGAAGAAGATAAAGCAGATCCTTATGTGGTTTACCATAAGGAGGAGACAAGAAATGTCTGCTGTATCTGGCTAAGGAACCTAGCCCATCTGTAAGACCGAAGAATCTCTTTCTGAGAGAAACATTAGCCAGCAAGCAAATTGCAGATTATATACTTTGGTTACCACAGTATTTACTATCTGAAGGATCTGACTAAGTAGTAGAATTAATTTAGTTTTCATAAACTCAGTGCTTATTACACACATTTCTCGTATGTGAGTTGATATGGTATTTTTGCTTATAAAAACTATATGCCAAGGAGTAGCCCTTTAATTATATATACAGCTCTTGAGGAATTCAAATGGAGCTGCCATTCTGGAGCTAGTATGTAGGAATGCTGATGAACAAAGGCTGCTAGAAAAATCTGAACTCTCACCTGGTGGCACTGGTGTTGGTGTCCTGTTCCACTGGGAGTGGAACTCCCAGCTTTACCTCAGAAGGAAGCAGAGTGGTTTCCCCGAGCCATGATATTTCCTGCCTGAAGACTTATGAAGTGGAAGCCCGATCCTCCGCCTTCCAAGATATATGCAAAATCTGCCAATTCCAGGCTTTTGAAGATTTTTATATGTGGTTCTGAGTGCTGGCCATTCAGATTTCTAAACCTTAGCGGCAAAAGGTGACATACTTCAGAAATGTGGTAAATTGCTATGAAAAGAACCATTTTAATCACCCAAGAAACAGTACAGCAAACTGTCAGTAAATCTAAAGCCAAACCTAGGTGGACAAATCACAGATTAAGATTTGTCCTAAACATTTTAGGGGCACTTAATCCATAAGGAAAGTACACTAAATAACAGGAGCTTTAAATACATTGTTATTAAATATGCTGGTATAAGGCATCAGAAAAAGTGAATTTCAGTCAGTGAAACATCAGTACATTTTGCATATAGTAATTAAAATAAAATGACAAAGAAGTACAATCAGCATTCTCTCTCATTATAGGAATACTTTAGATATGAGAAGTTTCACAAACTTGCTTATTCCTTCCTCTGTTCTTAACTCTCCTTTTAATAGTCTACTGATGCGTATTAGAATTTAATTATACCAATTAGTACTGCCACATCAGACATATGATGTAGCTTCAATTAGGAGGTACCTAATGGATATTAGTACAATTTAGCTTTGTAATTAAAGTTCTAAGAGCAGTGCAAATTCAACATTAGGATTACAAAACATTAGGACAACATTGATGGCATTGAAGTTGAATATTTTATAAATGACCCCATAAATTAATCTTAAAAAAAAAAAAAAAAAAAAAATCTTAAATGAGTTTTGAGCTCTCTGCATCTCACTGCATAAGATGGTGCTGCTATTTCCATTGACAAAGCCATTTTTAATATTTAAAATATTCTTTGTTAAATCATGGAGGGGGTGTTGTTATTAAATCATGTCCATTGTAAAATTAATTCCACTGTTAAATTCTGTTAAATTCCACTTTTAGTAAGAGGCTTTTAGAGGACTTCTGCAATTTCTCATCTCCTTCTTAGGCATCAATGTGTACTGACTCTATTAAATCAAGAGAAGCTTACCCTGATAGAGCTCTGTGTTTGCAGTGACAGCAGTGAGGTACAACTTTTTTGCTTCTTCCCGCCAACACTTCATAGAATCCACTTCTTCGGTGATGAAGGAGTGTTAGAATTTTTCTTCTCTTGTCCCCTTCAAGAGCAGAGACAGCAAGAGACCAGTCTTAAAGCAATACTGTCTATTGACTTCTACTGAAAAAACTAATACTGAATTTTTAAAATCTCATTAATTGCTTGTTTTTCCTTATAACCAAGGAACAACTTAATTTCAATTTTACTGATTGCTGATCATGCTTCTCTTGAGTCATTACAGAGTATGAAGTTATTAGGTGTGAAGTACACACTGACCATTCCAAAATATCATTTTGCCAAGTACAAGATGCTAACTCAGAGTATTTGACAAACACATTTAGAGAAACTATAAATGTTATAGCAGTAATTAAAAAAAAAACAAACCCAACATTGAAAAGATGAATTTATCCGTCTTGATTACTGTTTTTGTTTGGTGGTGTTTTAAAAATTTAATTCAAGTGGTAAACTGCAAAGGATCTGCTGAACATTCACTCTCCCACAAGTATAGGCACAGGTGGCACTGGATGGGGATGGATGGTTCTGCTTCTCTCAGCTTCCCCTGTCACCCAGAGGATGATGAAAGACATCGGGACAAGGGAAGGCATCACAGTAGGAAGAAACGAAGCATGAAAAAGTGTCATACTGGATGTGACATTCAGAGAGGCTAAGTTTAGACTGCTTGATGGGATGATGCTTGATATCTCAGTCACTCATATTGGAGCCTGTGTGCGGCTCCTCTTTAGCCCACAGCTTTCCTGTATGTAAAAACAAAAGAGGAAACGGGGGAGTGATGCTTGTCACCAGCTCCCAGTATGATACAGAGCTGGGACATGCTGGGCGCTGGGAAGGTCCCACCACATCGTATATGGGTGTAGCCCAACAGCAGTCTGGCTGTGATACATCTCATATAATCTGGAGACCATAGGAGGAATCTTTTAAGTTTCCTCTTGCTACCTGACAGGCTTTTATCTGACCTCTTTCATGAGCTCTCCTTATCCTCATCAATCATAAATTAGGTTCAGGTGAAAACTGCAATCAAAGAGACCCTCCTGCAGAATGAGATGCAATATGGAAGAGTTCATGACCTATATTCCCATAAGAAGAGGACAGAACAGCTAGGTTGATGTGCTGTAAAACTCTTTCAGTGAAAGCATGGAACTGCAATTTTTATAATGGCAAACTATTCTTGTGCTTCCCAGCTAAGATGTGCTTCCTAATTATGGTATAATTTAAGTTTTTTTGACTTAGATCTTGCATGATAAGCATATTAAATTGCCATGATGGGCTACAATTTATCATGATCATTAAAAATGAGATATTCAAACTGTGGTCGGTCATTAATCATGGTCAGTAGTATAACAAATAAATGGAGTGTAGTGCATCTTGGGAATCTATGAAAAAATAATTAATTTGAATTGCTAGAAAAAAAGAACAGATGAATACTTATGTACAAAAGCAAAACATAAACAGATAAACACCAGAAACCTTATCAAATGTAATTTTGAAATATTTTTATTGCTGCCAGTGTTCCCTTGTCTCTGCCTAGAACATTTACAGATACATTATTAAAAACTCTCCCAATAGAAGAATACCAACTAAGGTAGTTAGCATTTTGCATGTAGGCATTTTTACTTGAATTCGTCGTGCAAATTTTACTGATAGCTCATTTTCTGTTCTGTAAATTTCGAATAAAAGTATGCACCATGTTCAACAGTTTAATTAATACTTATCAAGGTACTTTAAGGTCTTCTGCTGAAAGACTGCAGTAGGTTGGGAATGAAGACACTGAGCTTCTAGGCTGGCAGAACAGCTAAATGTGGACGTCACAACTTTCTTAACATTTAGTTTCACTATAAAATGAGTAGAAAAAAGTTCCCATAACACTGGGGAAACCCACTGGATTGAGAATACTGGGAGCTTCCCAAGCTCCTCCTCCTCTGCTAATGAGATAAGGAGAGAGTTTAGATATCCAAAGACTTACCTGGGGAAAGTGGAACTGGAGACAGGACTTAATTCCATCTTGGCCAAAAATTCTTTTCTTGCAAATAAGACCAAAAGCCAGTTAAAATACCTTTACATCTTCCAAGGCATCCAGGCTGTGTCTGCAATAAAAAGAGAATCCACCACAGTCGATGGCTAAGTCAGTCAGTCTGTGGTCAGAGCAAAAATCCCAAGGACCCCATGTTTTCTGTCTCCATTGAACAGACATTATTCCTCAGAGACTTGGAGCATCTAAGGTCTTCCTGACAACCTATTGATTGTTGCAGTGGGTTGACTGTCACAGGAAGAAACTCCCAGAATGCAGTTTGGTTTAGGTCTGTCTCGTTTGTCTGTTTTAAAGTTCATTATATTGGTAAGTGGAGGAAGATAAAAATAAAATGAGGAACGTAGTAGATGTTCTAAAGTTCAGGTCTTCCTTTTCAAACTTGGGTAATTATGGTTGCATTTACAGAAAAGCATGCTACTCCAATTTTTCACTTTATATTAATCACTGCTGATATTTACCTATATTTTCAAAGGTAAAGCCCATCCTTAAGTGTTATTTACTGTTAAATTAGAGTATCTATAAAATTTAATTATTGGGCAACCTAAAGGAAGCCGAACAGAAATGCTTACTAAATGGAGTGGGGCCCCTCCTTCAATTTCCCCCTCCATAGTCATATAACTTAGTCTCGTGCTGAATATCTTAAAGATAGGCTGTGGGAAACAGGAGGAGAGAATGGGCAGGGAGATGAGTTGCCCTGTGCTGAGAAGAAACAAGTATAACAGAATTTGCCACCTAAACTGCAGTCTTACGGATATGAGAAAAATTGCTTGAATTGTTCACTTCATGCTAATTCATTGCACAGTTCAGGATTTTGGTATGTTTGCACAAGGCCAAATGAGAATTATCAAAACCATAGAGCTCTTATTTGTCTATAGCACAGAGCTACCGCGTACCAAGGCTCAATTTTTCATAAATGATCATTTTGAAACATGCCAAAATTAGCAGGCTGCAGGTATGCAGGGCTGAGAAATGTGAACTATATATAAAATTCTCTACTGTTTCAGTTTTTAAAAAAAAAAAAAATACTCTCAAAATCATGAAAACTGCTCACCCTTTGAAAACTATAGTTATCTTTCAGTTACTGAAACCTTTTTCAAAAGGCAGTGTTAAAAGTTAAACAACAGCTGTTGGTTTCAACCAAACCTAAAAGGTTGTTTTCTAAGATCAAGACTTCTGTAGTATATTTTTTGATGCACAGAAATTCTCATTGGTAACTGAAATTAAGTATAGGTGGTAAGCTAAAAATACAAGGTATTTGTGGTACTTTTAAAAGAACCCACAAAATTTTATGAATGGTTGCAGACTGTGCTCTTTTAGCCAATTTAAGTGAATGCAGCCTACCTGGAAAGTTGAAGACTTGGTTAAAAAAGTTAAAATAATGAATACAAGTTCATACAAAGGGAGTGTCTCCATTGTCCATCCCTTTAAGAAGGGAAATTGCTCCAGACTCCTCTTCGGGAGACATAGTGCTGAAGCATATTTTTTATAGCTATTATATAAGCAGGAATGAAAGGCTGTTTTCTAAATGGTGATGGGATACCTTTTTAAAGTGCATGAGGACGTTTGTCTTTTTGAATTGCACCCGATGCAGAACGATGTCAGGCAGAAGTAAACAGAAGTGAGCGTCAGCCGCACTTCAGACGTGAATACATGATGCTCTGCAGCAACAGCTGTGCCCTGATGAAAAAGTTGATGATAAAAAAGGCCAGCATTTGCAAAGAGAAAAAAAAAAAAAAAAAAGAAATTATCACCCCTGCAAGAATTGTTGGGGACCAGATGTTAAAATCCAGTGTGGTCTTTTTTATTTCAGAAAAGAGTGTTGTACAAAATGTTAATCGGGTGGTTTTATGTGGTTTAGGTTGTATTACTTGACTTTTATAGACTGATGTTATTGGCGTTAAGTCATTTCACTGTAACTAAAGTCAGCCTGTTACAGATCAACACAAAAGTAATAGCTATCAATAAAAGGTGAAATTATTAAAAGAAAAAAAAAAGTAGGAGGGTACTATGACTTTCATTTTATATATATCATGTCATATATATAGACACAAGACAGAGGAAAAGAAAGAGAAAAACTGCAATCAGGAATCAATATGAAATTATCCTCCCACATATTGGCAGGAATGATTCTTTGAAAAGCATAACAGGAGCTAAGGGAGCAAAACACCCTGGAAGAACCACACAGCACCCTAACCTGCTCATGTAACGCTTTGATCAAGGGAAACTGTGCAATTTCCACACACCTGTATCAACAAAAATCTAAAGTAATCACAAGTAAATAGTGACTTAGACTCACGTGACTGCAAACACAGCTTGGGGCAAGATTCAGGCCTCCTGAGTTCCTGCTGGACTGGAGAGGAAGACGAGCCACTTGTCACCGAGGAAAGGCCCTTCTGTTACCATTTCTCTTAAAAAGACAAATGCTTTTGGGACAAAACCAACTAGGTCAGTGGCAGGTAATGGGATTCTACAAGGCAGCACCAAATCACAACCCAGGCAAGAGACTGTAAGTTCACAAGATCTGTGTTGAAGAAGCCTTTGCTCCAGAGGTTGGAGGGGATGGTGCCCCCAGCCCAGGCAGCCTGTCCTGCTGGGACACTGTGTTTCCAAAGTCACAGAGCCCTGGGCAGGCAGCTCCTGGGCTGCCCTCCCCTGAGACACCGATGCTGTGATTAATAACTTCAGCTTTTCAACACTTCAACAGCATTTCAGCCCAGCTCTGTCCTTAGGCTTAGCATCACCAAAGTGCTGATGCTAAAACAGGAGGAACTCTAGTGTTTGAAATGCCAGAACCTTTGACTGCTAGCAGTAAACTGGAATCTGAACTAACTCTGTGGCAAAATGGAAAGGGAAACACGGGGAGCCTCACTGAACCATCTATTCAAAGAATCAGAGATAGCAAATAGTGGATGAATATATTTTTAGATGTTTTTCGTTCCATAAGGTCAAAGAACTTCACAAATGGACGGGTCTGACCATATTTTTGCTTTAGGATTGATACGAGAATTTTATAAACATGGGCGTGTGGAGAGACAGGGTCAAAAGATGCTGCCTTTTACAGCAGGGTAAAACTGAGCATTGTTCTGGCTACATGGACAATGGACAATGTCACAAAGGAGTGAGCAGAGCCCTGCCCAGCTCTGATGACTTACCCTCTGCCAGCAGCCAGGGTGTGTGGATTAAAGCTGGTTCCAGGGAGTTGATGCAAGTGCTGGATCACACATTATGCCATCAGACAGTAGAGCACTAAAGACATGGCAGTGTCCTGACAGAAATCCCCTGGCGGAAATTTGAGGAGGCATGCAATGCTGTATTTTATCTTCGGCTTGGACTTCAGAAAAACAGGACTTAGGGACTGCCAAACTCTTCTGCTCCTGATTGTTTTTTTCCTTTTCACCTTGTCCTAATACTTTCAAAAGATATTCAAAGCAGATGATTTTACATAGCCTGGCAAATTTACCTTAACACAATCACAGAGCACAGAACACAACACAAGCAGAGACAGACATCTGACACACATAGGACACTCTTCCTGTAAAATCTTGCCAACGCTATGCCTGATATATTCATTTTCAGTAATATTCACTTATCCCCCTTCGTATTTTGAAAGTGTCAAGATACTAGCAGCTGTTACACATTATTCAAAATGATTTTTCATTAGGTTTTCAGTGGCCTTCATTCCAAAGAGTAAATTAGATTGTAGTAAATAAGATGGCAAATGAAGAGGTATGGGGTATTGAAAATAGTTTTTCTTTTTTCAGTCAGGTCATACAGTTAGGAACTCTGCCTTCAGAACAGCACATATGTGCACGTATAGGTGAGTACCTGACATGCCTGTCAGTACGTTCAGCATATTGACCAGAAGTCTCTCCACTATTCTATAATAATGAAGACGTCCAAGGACAAAGCTTGTTGCAATTGTGAAAATTCCCTTAATGTGTTAAGCACATCTCTGTTGGGTGCTGTCGTGTTACTGGTTTCATCACCACTCATCTCTTAAAGCGGGTCGAGGGTGCGTGGCTCCAGTGTGGAAATGGTTAATACAGTACAGATGCCATGATCCTGTCATTGATGTCCACGTAAAAAATAATGTGTCACCTCCAGTGACTCAAGGCATCAGACACCACGGCACAGCTCAACTGTGCTGGGAAACAGCTGTGGGGCCACATCAGCAACCACTGTGTATTCGCTGTGTCCTTGAACTCACAGATTTCATTCAGTAAGAGACCCTTCCTTTCACGAGCTGATTTTTGCTATTAACAATGTGAGAATAAAATGTTGGCGACTGAACAGCAACAACAGGAGAAAAAAAAAATATAAATTCCCAGCTGAATCAAATTATTATTTGTAAGACATTCTGAGATATTGATCTGCCTGACTTATAAGTAATTCATGCAGTTTAGTGCTCAACAAAAGGTACGGTTTTAAGAAAACATGCTGTAGGGCATAACTTGTAGAATAATTAAAAACTTAAAATTACTTCTTTTGACTTAACACCTTTACTTTCACTTCAAAATAACATGACATGACTCAATAGCATAGTGACAAGGGGCTTATGGAGAAAATTAGGAACAGGTTTTTTGGCGGTAGACCTGTGAGAATTTCTCTAGTATAATCTGATCGATACTTTGCTTCTCCCTTTGACTTTCATATACCGCAGATCATTTAAAATAAGTAGACATAAAAGGAATAACGAAAAGACCAGTTCATTTAAATATTCAAACACAGCTACGCTTAGAAAATGTAGATTCGGTTACTACTCTCATAAAATACAAGCTTTTTCTCAAAAGATGTGAATGTGACATAGTCTGTTAAAGGTTCTTCCTTTTTATACTACCAGCCACCCAATTTCTTGTGTTGGATTTAAATGTATTTGTAATGCCATAAATATGGGCAAGAAGGGAGGAGTAGTGAAAGGGGAAAATTGATAGGAAATGACCTTAATAAGCTTTACAGATTGTTTAATCTCAGGAAAAAAAAAGAAAAATAAAAAGCTAAAGATCCATTAGAAATATGCCTAATTTGTGGTTTAACCCTGGCTTTGACATTTAACTTGGTTTTACCGATTCCTTAATCCTTCTGGCCTTCAAGTCAAAATATCTTTTAATTAAAAAGCTATGAATGTGCCTCTTTGGCCATCTCTTAAATCTGCAATCCTCTTAGATTTCCCCTTAAAAGCCTAATCCCCTTAGTTCCTAAGAGAAAAACCCTGGCTGGGGAAGGCTGTGGCGCAGCGCCCAGCAGAGCTGAGCAGCCTGGCCGGACTCTGCACCGGGCGGGCAGGAGCCTTCTGCTCACCCAGCCTGGCTCAGAGACTGGCCCAAAACAGGTCTGTGAGCCAGGAACAGCATGAAGTGGCAGGCAGAGGTCCTTCTCTGTCTGACTACTCATCGGTTAGATTGTCACTTCTGTCTGATCAGCACACAGAGGGATGTCCCATCAAAACTCATGGCAGATCCACCCTGGTACGGTGGGATCCAGGATTTCACAGGAGACTGCTGGAGTACTCTCCTATGAAGACAGGCTGAGAGAGTTTGGGTTGTTCAGCCTGGAGAAGAGAAAGCTCCAGGAAGACTTTATAGCCCTAGGAAGACCTTAAGGCCCCATCCAGTACCTAAAGGGGGCCTACAGAAAGGTTGGCGAGCAACTCTTTCAGGGAGTGTAGTGACAGATTGAGGGGTAATGGTTTTAAACTGAAAGAGGAGAGATTCAGATTAGATATTAGGAAGAAACTCTTGATTCTGAGGATGGTGAGACACTGGAACAGGTTGCCCAGAGGAGTTGTGGATGCCCCATCCCTGGAGGTGTTCAAGGCCAGGCTGGATGGGGCTGTGAGCAACCTGCTGTAGTGGGAGGTGTCCCTGACCATAGCAGGGGGGTTGGAACTTGGTGATCTTTAAGGTCCTTCACAACTCTAAGCATTCCATGATTCTATGTCTCAGAAGCCTGCTTTTCTGTGCAGCTCAAGCCCTGCCAGCCAGCCACCCAGCATGGACCCTGGTGTGATTGTTAAACATCAGTATGCAAGTCAGGCAGGGGAATAGGATAGGTTGCTACATTTCTGGTGTATCAAACAATGAATCTCTTCTCTCCAGCATCATCTTTTTAGTAACAATTATACCAGCCAGATCCTTCATATAGACCAACAGATAAATCTTGAATAGCTGAGTCTTTGGATTTTCAATTTTCATCACACACTTTTAATATCAATAGGAAATAAAAACAACCACATTAATTACAAACTGTAGTTCAAAAGAACTGAGACAAAAAATAATATCTATGAAATATGCAAGGGAAAACTGGATTTTCCTGAAAAGATTTTTCTTTCCTATCTTTGACAAAAACACATTTGTATTTAACAGGGGGAAAAAAAAGGTTTCTATTCTGTGCCAAATTATTGTTCTGTCGCAAAATTAAAAATCAAGATTAGAAGCCAACCATATTTCTCAAACATGATATGTTCTCTGCACCATATGCTCTGAAGAGAGATTCATTTAATTGTTTGGAACAAGTCCATATAGTTGTCAAATTCCAGGACTCCACCCAAAAGCATGTAATAAGTTTCTTCAAGGTGCGTGGCATTACATTATGCTGTTTTCCAGATTTGAATTATGTTCCTTAACATAAAAGACACTGACAGCATCTCAGTCTGATAATAAATACCTAACCTCAGAAGGCAATGAAAACCAGATCAGTGCTTCAGTGCTAAAAATGACAATGCAGAATAAGGTCCTTAAATCATCTATATTAAATACAGAGAATTAGATGGCTAAGAGTTCACAGCCGGCTGTGACACCAAACAGCCAGACTAAGGAAAATTGTGATTCAAAAGGCAGTAACTAAATTGCATGTTACAGAACCCAAGTCATCTCCTTCAGTAGCAGTTTTTCACATCCAGGCAGGTTGCTTGATACTCAAACCTTTGACAACCAAAGTCTGAGTGAAGCACCAGCCAAATGCAGCAAAAACTTTTCTGCACTCTTACAAGCATTCTAGACTGAGGTACTTGCTCCCAAATTCACATGTATTTGGGACAGACCAGCACGGATCTGAACACTGGCCCAAGCACCCTGGAGGGTCTTGAACTTTTAAATATGGGCAAGACTAAGCCTAGTTAACAGGAAAAAATAGAAGGTGGTGGCACCTGTGGAAATGTGATTCACCTTTTACATGGCAGTGTAGGGCTTACTGCCATGTTCATGGGTGCTATTTAGGTGCTGTGAGCCAAGGAAGGTACTGGAGGAAGAAAGCAAACTGAGCAGACCCGATGGAAGCACCTGAAATGTTTCCTTGCATGTATGTGTGCATTATGCTTAAAAGCCATTTGCACTGAAAAGGAGGGAAAGTGGAGAACAGGCTGAGCTATAGCAGTGTATTGGGTGTTTCTGGGCCAACTACACTTTAGAATCTGCTTCCACTACTGAGACACAAAAGCTATTCTTTTTAGGAAAATAAATCATTGTTTACAAGTCTGAACTGAAAAACCTGTTTCAGTATGAGAAGAGCTGCAGAATCCATCCTATGAGAGTCAACCATTACGGTAGCTGAAATAACAGAAACGATCAGCAAATATTTTGCTAGAAGTAGTAAAACACTGAGAAATAGAGTCAGCAAGAGAAGAAGCACCTCAGGTCACAAAATCAGAGTCAACTTAAGTTGGGTTCTGTTAACCATCAGGAATAGGTTAGAAAACCCTTGAGTTCTGCTATGACTGTTTTACTTCACAAGAGGAGAAGAACCATCTGTCCTAGCACTTCCCTCAACGAAGGAAAAAGACTTCAGGAATTAAGTATTACATCATTAGTATTATTAGGCTTTACATAGCTTACTGTGGGTGTCTGGAGGGTGGAGTAGTTGATGCTGAGGACCCCCTGTCCATGTGGTATCTCTCCGCTTCAGGGATTTTACTTCCAACTGGTTGTGTTGGGCTGCCATTCAATAAGCGTTGGGGCAGACAGGTGGATGTTGGGAGCACGGCTTTGAGTTTACTTTCACTCCTCAAATGCTCTGAGCTCATTCTTCAAAATAAACCACAATGCAGCGAGTGGAGGGGAGGTTCATTTCCAAACCCCGTGCCTGTTTGGAGGTAAAATGCAAATGCAGGCTTATCCTGAGCACCACAGAGTTCATAGATGTTACTCTTTCCACTGTTTGTGGGCGAGGATGTCCCAGTTTTTACTGGGAGAAAAACCTGAGTTTTTACTAGCATGCCTTTTAAATCTGAAACCACTGTCCTTGACACCCATTATGGCCTACAGAAGAGCAACACTGGTCAAAATCAAAATGTTAACAGAAAATATGTGAGGGAGGGAAAAGGATCTGTGTTTATTTCAGCCAGGCTGCTCTCTGAATAACAAACAGCATCTGGCTGGAATAAGAACATTCCCAGCCTCTTTTGGGGCTGACCACCATTTTTTTCTCTTTCCAGAATAAAGTAGGAATAAAGTACAATACTACTAAAAAAAAATGTTCTTAATTGGTAGCAAGTATTTTTACAGAAAGTGGAATAAGAATGGGTTCAAGCTCTCTTCTACGTGCATGTGAAGTCCACTTCTAGCCTGTTCTTTCCCTTGGGGATGCTTGAGTACCCCAGCTCCTAAGCCCTTCCTTACCTGACCAACATTTGCTGCTGTCTTTCCCATCCACCCAATGTCCCCAGTTCCACAGGAAGGGCACAAATCACTCTGTGGGTGTCATGGGTTGCTCCTGTCAGCAGTCAAGTCCTTTTGGGCAGGGGAGAACTGGGTTGCTGCTCCTTGGGGAGCATCCCATGCCAATCAAACCACAAGCTGCAATGGTTGACTTTCGTGCCAACGGCTGCACACCATATGTGTAGATGATTCTAGCTCTCTCTTTAATTGCTAATAAGAAAACCTGACCAGAGCTGGCCTGGTTTCTGCAATTCCTTTAGGGATTCTCTGGATAGTACAGATGTACAACCACAAATACCCGCAACCAAATGCGCACTCATCATCCTTTTGTCTCGTTACCTTAGAGAACAACATTATTTGGATGCAAGGATACAATTTAAAGAAAATAATAGTATTTTAAAAGCCTAATATCAATCCCTAGCACTTATGCTTCCTTTATCGATGAGTATTACATATTAAGTTTTGTTCTGAGTTAGGCTGAAGTGAGATACATTGATTTCAGTTTTGGACTTCTCTTTATATACTCATGGACATTGTTGTTCTTTTGAAATTTAACAGTGTATGTACTATGTTAATTTATTTTACATTAGGCTTAATTTGATAGCACTAGGTGCTAATGAAAAAAATTCTCAAAAGAACTCCATGAGTCCTTTCTAAAAATGTATTTCTGCACATCAACATAGTGATATTTACTGACATTTTTCATGAAATAAAAGCACAGGATTTAACTGTGAACTTTCCATAATTTCTGCATGATTCTGCTTCTTTGATCAAACCTCTATTTGTGTTGTAAATAGTTTACAGATAAACACCCCAGAGGATGCTTTTTCTATGCCTAAATGGAAATGACCTTCTCCGAATTACAGACAAATACCTTTCTTCTTTTCTTTGCTCATTGTATGGAAGCTCTTAAAAGCATTATAAATCGTTAAAAGCTAATGGCTCCCATCTAGCTTTTTACCTTCAACACAGCTCTAAAAAAGGAAGTTAAATTATATTTTCTGCTTATGATTGTCAGTTGAACTGCGTTCATCTCTCTTTGTATCCTCTTTCGTACTTCTTCCAATAATTGCAACATCCAGCTTTCACTACATTCAATATTTCTAGACATAATACATACATATTTATATTTATCTTAAAAGGCTATGATTTGGAATGCTCCTGACATTACCATAAGTAACTTCTTCACTGTAAAATATCACACTGATACCTAGTATATATCAAACTACATAGATCCTTGAATGGAAAGTGTATTTGAAGCAATTCTTGTTCATTGCATTACAGCTGAGTAAGAGATAGGTTCTTTATAACTGTAGAAAAATGGAATCATAGAATACCAGATTGAAATGGACCTCAGGGATCTCTAGTCCGAGCTAATCATCTGGTCTTTTTCAAAAGGTTTCACAAGACTAGATTGTTCTAGAGCTGGTGGTACTGTTGAGTACACAAGCATATAAATTAGAAACTATAGGAAACCCAAAAATCATAGAATCGTATAGGGTTGGAAGGGACCTCTGGAGATCATCTAGTCCAACACCCCTGCCAAAGCGGGTCTACCTAGAGCAGGCTGTACAGGAACTTGTCCAGGTGGGTGTTGAATGTCTCCAAAGAAGGAGACTCCACCACCTCCCTGGGCAGCCTCTTCCAGTGCTCTGAAAAATGAAAATGTCAATAAATCACACTGGTCATTTATATTTGTATTCACATTTGTATGTATTCAATAGCATAATCAGCCCTAACACATTGCTTTTCAGTATATTGTCACTCTCTTTTATGATATAGTGTTATAGGATTCTGTTCTCTGTCCAAACAAGCAAGTTTTTTATAGACATTTCTTGGAGAAATTCTACATCTACATCCATTGGATTCCTGTGACATCACAGAGAACAAATGTAACCAAAGACATCATTCAGCCCATCATGCTAATTTCTTACAATGGCCACACTGAGACAGAAGATTGGAGTTGGAAGTTGGAGGAGAGAGATGTGCATCTTCAGCTGCCTGTCTACACAAATATATTTCTCTTTGGCACCACAAGTACTTTGACCACATGTATGGATTTGTTTAGACTCAAGCCTGAAAACACATAGAAACATTTTTGGCAGATTTAGTATCTCGCCTCAGAGAGAAGACAGTTACTGTAAATCACTGGCTAGGGGACTGATGTTATAATCTTGATCTGACTTAGATAAAATTTTTTGTATCTATATCTGGACGATCTGAATGAACTTTTCAGTGTATTATCAGGTGATAAGAGATGTAAATTGCCATGACCTCCATAAACTGCAGCGGTTTTGGATGTTGCACAATCCAGACTATTTCCCTCCTTTCTCATCGTCCCAGAAATGCTTTACTGAAACATTATTCTTATGAAAAAATATATTAAAAATATAAACCACATTTATCACATAACATTATATGTTATAAATACTGATTCAGAGGGAACTGAAATACCAGCAAGGTTTTACTGCGTAGCTCTTTATAGAAGTCTCTGCTAGGTGGTTCTCACACACAATGAAAACCTTTCATTTTAAGCTGTTTGGGCTGGGGAATACAGCATCTAATGTATAAATGGTGTCTGGCAGTCTGTGAATAGTACCAAAACCTGATAAAAATATATAATCAATAGAACTGCCCACGCTGTGCAAGAAATGTAATTTTCTTTGGCTAAGGCTGTCCACAAGAGGTACACTCACAGAAGAATGTTGTGGCCTCTTAATTTTTTTTTTTATGTTCTGAGCCGCAGGAAATATATATGCTGGTTTTGTGGTAGTTTGGACAACTGAAATAACTCAAGGATTAGAGGATATGATACAAGAAGATCAAGCAAGGAAACGTAATTTACACAGTTTAGAGAAAAAGAGATTAAGGGTATATAAAACTGTATAATATCTTTAAGGATTCAAGGAAATAATATCGAGGTAGGAAAAGGATTTTGTATGTAACCTAAGAAAGGTTAATAAATTTACTATCCCCAAACTAGAAATTAAAGTTTTGGTTAGAGAGCAAGAAAAAAAAAATGGCTAAAAAGATTAATAAATGGAATATTCCAGATTCCAGCAGAGAAAACAAGAGAGGTGGCTGCACTGTAACTACAAGAAAGTAGAAATACGTGAACACTCCTTGCAATTATGCAATGAAAAGAGCCTGCAAGAGCAGAGAATTGATGCTAATACTGACTTTTTATTCTGTTAAGATGTTTAGGAGCAGGGTCTTCAAAACCTAAGAATGTTTTTGTAACTTGCTGTAGGATTGTCTTTCTTTACATGAGGTATAGAGAAGTCCAGAAGTGCCAGCTGTTACAGTTTTAATCATGTTTTAATTGTGTTTTGAAATATCTGGAGTTTCTACTTATGTTTGTGAAGACATGGCAGCCTCTGATCAAAAGGGTGAAAATACTGTCTAAGCACTTTGGAAGGACTTGCAGAACTGAAATAAAATTAGAAACACAAAACCAAAAGCAATTTCTTATTCAAATTCTGCCTACTCTATGATTCTTGAACACATTAGATTAGGAGCACTGGAAAAGCAAATGAATGATCCTAAATAAAATTTTTATATGTGCAAATTCATGAAAACAATAACTGTTAATGAGAATAATAGCGTTCTTGACAAATGGACTTAAGACAGCCACGAAGAAATTAAGATGGATGTCTTGGCTTTTTTTTTTATCCCCTACCCCATCGTCTTCCTATTAACTTTTGAAAATATGTGATAATTCCAGTGACCTTTCAAGAAGAGCTAGTTCTTCAATGGGAACTAAATTTCAATAAGTTTAGTGGTAATCAGCAGCCAAGTAGAGAAGAGAGACTCAAATAGTGCCCTCACTGTGCAAAAAGCAGGGAAATAAATGCACCATTATCTGCTCTGCTCAGCACCCCAGGCAGCCCATCAACAGGGATGAGGCAGCCGTTTATCCTCAAGCAGCTCAGAGCTACCAGGTGGTGGTCCAGGTCTGCAAGGGGCAGCAGAGGGAACTGGCTCATGTGGAGACAGCAAAGGCAGTGCTTTGTGGAAGATATTCTGGAGGAAGGTGGTAGGAGGCTGGGTGCATTGCAGCTTGAAACATGTTGGGAACAAGATTTGAAAAGTTGCGTTGGGCATCTTTTTTGGTACAAACTGTGTCATGTTTCAAATAGCAGCTGTTCTCATTTGTTTCTGTTATGTGCTGAGCCTCTTATGTAAATCCTCTGGCATCTTTAATCTAAAACCTTCTAACCCACCTTAAAAAATTAAGGGCCTGTATTATATTGATCTTTCTGTTTAATTCCATGTTTTGAATAATACATCACAGAAGTGGCAATGCTTTTATGATATGTTGGTGTCATACATCATAACCAGCACCACTGCTCTAGTGATGTATTATCCACACAGTGGCACTAACCAGAAAGATAAATGCTAGTATACAGACAGCTACGTACGTCTCTTGAGAAATAGGGATAAAGACAGATTAATTTATACAAACGCTAAAATCCAGAATAAACCAAAAAGTCTATCTGGTACAGATTGCATGCTACTTTTGGCAGGATGTTTTTACAAAAGAAGCAGCTATAAAGCCATATATTTGTTTTCAAGTCAAATATTATGCAAATAAATCTTGATTCTCTGAGTGAAAGGAGCTCTGGCAGGAAGGTACAACATTGAGCACCCTTCCCTCGCTGACAGCAGAAGCTGAATCAAAGATGGATCATTTCATGTGGTTTTCAGTGGCTCAGCCTTTTTTTCAAGAATCAACCCTTTATCCTTAATTGATTTCAGGATCACTATTCCGATGGTATCCAGAGAAGTCCCTCCCTTTCTCACACATTGTACTGGTGCTATAGATATTTTCTGTACAATATCTTACCCTGTTCTGGCTTAGATATTGTGTTTCTCTTGGAGAAAGAGTATAGATGCATTATTCTCCCTTTCAGATCACAAAACCCAAAGGCCATTATTTGCCTGTAAACATGGTATTTTACTTCAGCTGCCTGACACCTTTCCTGAGTTCCTTGGTGATCCTGCACAGAAGGGTGTTTTGCAGAAGGGGTTCTCACTCATGAACATTCACAGGCCATTCCACTTATCTGGGAAATAATTTCTGTTCCCAGCTTCAATAGCCAAGAATTCCCGAGTTGTTGTTGTGCAGAACAACCACAACTCACACTGGGACAATGCAGAAGACCCCTACGCCCACGCCACCAGTGCCTGCTGCAGAGCTCCCCCAAAAAATCCACCCCCTGAGAGATGCTTCAAACTAGTCCTCTCATTTTATCCAGTCCTTCTTTGTGTTGCAAAATAAACAATAAATGAGATTTGGGAAGATAAAATTTCATCTTTATGACATTTGAGACTTATCTGACAGATAAAATAACTGTAGTATGTTTCCCCTTCCCACCTATGTAAATAGAGTTGAAGAGCTAAGCACATGGAGCACTAGATAATATTTAAATAGCTCATAAACCACAATGATTATTCCAGATTCTGTGGTCTGTGAGTGAATTGTATGCATTAGGGCAGGATGAATCAGCTCACAACTAGTGGACTTGACACCATACTAATCTTCTGAGCAGAACCAAACCCAAAAGCTTTTCTCAGGCTTAAAACGCTTCATTTTCTTTTATTAATTAATCAGTGAGGACTAGATATGAAAATATCTCAAAAAAGATTTGATTTTTTTCTACATTATTCAAGACTTGGTCACTACTGTAAGTAGCTGCTATAGGACAAGAACGTCAGTTCCTGTGAGATTTCTAGCCTGATTTTCTCTTGGCTTCTAGCTTTACCTTACCGTGAAATCACCAAAAATACTTAGGAAATGCAAAAGAGAACCAGCTATGTGGGGAAAAAAAAAAAAAAATTGCACGTAGACAAGCTTATGCTTCACCCAACTTCTGACTACTGAAACATCACCCTGTTGGAGTAAAATTAGCGGTAACAATTGATGTATCAATTGCTACTGTGCTGTATGTAATGCTAACAAGTTGGTCTGTCAAGTCTGTTAGCAACATTAAATCAGTCAGTCAGATGGTACGAGCGAGAAGACGAGGCATAAGATAATGGAATTTTCCAGATTTGTAACACTTGCTGGGTTTTATCTCTTTTTGTAGCACAACCCCTTCCTTCCTGCACGGTTAAAACAACACATCCCCTCGCTACCTTGCAGTCCTGAAAATGCTCTACAACTGCTTTCTTGCCCGGCAAGTGGGAAGCAAAGATGCAGTGGAATACCCTGGATCAATTAAACGAATGACAATGGCAGCCTTTGGTGGCCGGATGCCTCTGTTGCAGATTTAATAGTGTATGTGCTGGCAAATTTGCCAGGTGCTTTGTATAAAACAATCAGCATGCACAAGTTGTAAGAGCATATTCTCATGCTTAATTACAGCAACTGTAGCATCAGCACAGGTTAAACACAGTAGCTTTCAATTTCCAGTATTAATCAGAAGAAAACAATGAAATTCAGTCCAGTAGGCTTTCAATTCCCTATCCTCGTATTGTGGTTTCATCATTCTCTTCTCTGAAAAGGTTTTATTCAGCTTCTGCCTTTTATATCAAGCCCTGTGAATCATCTGAAATAAAATACAAGCCTGATAATTTGTTATAAAGCTGAGACTGCATGTACATCATCAGTCCTGTTGCAAAATTATTTTGTAAAAATGGCTGCTGATGTTGGTGAGATTTGTATTTGTTATTTTTTCCTTCTCTTTATGCTTTTGTATATCTGTCCCCAGAAGATCATAAAATTATTTTAATTAGGGATGTCAACTTCTGCCTAAGAAGCTGAGGGGGTAATTACATCATTTATATGCAAAATGGGTAATTTTCTCCCTGCTCTTCACCATTCTCTTCTTTCCATTTATTCCCCCGTATCTCCACTCTTCAGAGTTGAGCTATTTAATTTTATTTTGGTCCATCTGGAATATCTCTGCCACTCTTCCATTCAGTCTCTGCCACAAAAGTAGGAAGTACCTTACAGCTCTTTCTCCACGTACTCCTGACTATTTAATATCCTTAGGGAATTTAAGGTCCACCACAGACACACAGAAGTGGCTTCTGACCTCTTGTACATCAGTAACATCTTACTAAGTATTATTTAAGAAAGGAAAATTACAGAGAAACCAGATCTGAATATGAAAGTTTTTTTAAAAAAAGGAATAGAGTGTGGAAAGGGAATGTAATTTAGAAAGATCTAATACATTTTAAAATGTCCTTAACAAACAAACAATCAAAAGCAGCAAAGGGGTGAGGGCTGCACAGTGACTAAAATGACCAATGACTGGAAAAGCAAAGAGTAAAGGGGCTCATGCTAAAACTAAATGCTCATCACAAAGAGGCAGTGCAATGATAACATTTTTGTGTAACATTTTTCTGTCACTAGGTCCTTCTGAAGCTCTTTCATTACTTTTGTATTGATTCATGCAGAGGAGGTAAACTTTGAAACCTCATTCAAACTAAGAAAGACAACAATAGAGATTAAAATGGCACTTACAAAAATGTGCCCTTGGAACAGAAAACATGCAGAAATGTGAGATTGCTTAATTTTTCAGAGTTAAGAATCCAAGATTTAAGAAACCCAAGACTCACTGGCAACTTCTTAACAGAGTTTCTCAATTATCTTGCTGTACATGCCTCCTGGAGAACAACCTAGATACCAATGCAGAAGCTGGACGAGCTCCCACCTCTGGAAGTCACAAGGAGAGAAAAACAACTAGGGGAAAAAAAATAATTTTATCTTCTGATTTAGGTGCAGATCTCAGGCATCTGGCACAGAGAGAAGACAGCAGATACTTTTATTGAATGCTTCTTTTGTACCAGAGGGGCCCTAATTACATTAGCATGCATTCAAAAATACCTCAAGTAATGTTTTCCAATATCCAAGTTTTTCTGCTACAGATATTTTAGCAGCATATCACAGAGCTGTTGAAATGCTGGATTTAGACCCAGATATAAACTGTACTTGTGAGGGACTGTGACTTTAACCTTTCCTATGGAAAAATTTATATCATACGGTTTTTTGATTCTCTTGAAGAAATCATTATCATAAGCAAGAGGTGATGGAGATGTAATCAGTTCTCTATTGAGCAGACAGTACAATTACTCAGCAGACTTTGGTAAAAAAAAAATAAAAGAATGTAAGATCTACATATAAGGTATTTTGAGAAACAATAGAACAGCTTGAATAGAAGCCCAGGAAAGAACCAGACTGCAGGTCTAAACCTCTTTAAAAAAGGAAATTGTCTTAATTTTCATTTTCTTAAAAAGCAAAACCATGCAGACAAGAAGTTAATACAGTCAAGTACAGTAGTGACCTGAAATCATCATAAATATGCCCTATCTCAGGCAAGGAAAGCATGGAAAATTCTTTCAAATGGTGAAATACATAAGAAAATAAGAATCTAATCCAGCAACTCAGCCCAAAAGTTTTAAAGAGGTTCTGTGTTGAGATATCCCTGCAGTTAAAGATTGTCACTATGAATCCATTATTCGTTGCCCACAGAGGCCCTGCGCCCTTACTTACTAAAGTCACCCCTCCAGTAGTTGAGCAGATGTCCAAAAAAGTCTCAGCCTTCTTGCAAGCGAATAAAAGCTATTGTCTTCATTAACCCACTGATCATAAAGAGTGAATTCCTGTTTGTTAATTGGTGCTGTAACATTGCCTCAGACAAACAGTGCAAACCACCCTTGCGACACCTCACCAGGAACCTCCCAGGGCTGGTGGCTTGTCACACCTGATGGGGCCACCACCACCACAACCTCCAATGAAGATGCAGAGAAGAGGTGCAACCGCCCCATGCTGGGTTGCTTGATTCCTGAATGATCTCTGAACACTTCCCCTACCAGCCTACCCTGTGACCATCCTGAGGGTAAATGAAGGATATTCCTCTCAGAAGATCTCTCTAAGTTTTATGTTCATAGAATCATAGAATGGTTAGAGTTGGAAGGAACCTTAATCTAGTTCCAACCACGCCCTGCCATGGGCAGGGACCATCCTCTTTCAGTTTAAAACAGTTCTGATTATTTTTAACGTGATGACTATTAATAACTATTTCTTTAAAAAACTGCTCTCCACTGAAATTGCGGCGAGATGTTGTTGTTGTTTTGTGAGATTCAAGTTTATTTAAACACCCTGTTCCTGCGTTCCAGCCAGCTGCTTGTATGGAGCCATAACTAAGATTTGCACACTTCATGGGGCCTGGACTAATGGACCAGGGTGTTTCGCTGATTTGCTGCAGTTTTAAACAAAACACAGTATCATTATTGGCAAACCTTTCAGTGATTTTCTGATACTGGTCTCTCTGGGCTGATCTGGGCATGCCTGTATTTCAGGGACTGTCCTGGCAGGAAAGCATCAAGCTATCCAATTTTCCTTACCAGCAGGCGTAGCTAGCAGGCAGGCACTTCTAAAAACGTGCAGTTCAGTTGCACGTTTCTTTCTTGTCCTATGTCTTTGCTTTGAGGTAGGACTGGTGCTGGCCAGGGACTTTGTCTCCAGAAATCATCCTCCCCTACTGAGACTGCTACGTTACACCCATTGCCATGGTATCTGGGGCTGCAGGAACCAGCTGCAGTATTAGCTGCACAATTGTTTGTGCAAGCCCGATACTGCAAACACAATCAGTCTTTATGCAAATGAAGTCTGTAATTCAGCAGAGCACTTAAGTACGTACGGAGGTGCAGAAAACTGTGGCATGTTTTTGCAGGCAATATTCTGAAAAGCTCATCCATTATACAAACAGGGAAGCTTACAATTTTTTTGTGCCTGTTCTAACATTTCGGTGAAACCTCAACCGATACAAATTCTATACCTGCCACAGGAAAATAAAAACAAACACATGCCAAAGAATCAAACGGGAAAGATCAGATTACTCTTTTACCTTATTTCTAGCCACTTTTGTGTTCAAAATATTTTGTTCAGTCTCAAAGCCATAAGAATCTGTCATTAAGAAAAAATTCATAAAAAGCATTGAAAAAATGAAGCAATACCCATATCCTTTCAAGCAGAAATCATAACTTTCTTTTTTAGCTTCATACCCTGAACTGCTGGTCAAACACAACTGTCTTTTTCAGAAAGAAAAGTTTGTAGGCTTATTAAAGGATGATAACCCTAATTAACTTACATTTTCTTTTGCTGTACTCAGAGAAACTAAAATAGAACAAATCCAAGGATATGACTCCTTTGCCAGGTTCATGTCATTTATCTCTAACTTGTTTCCTAGACTTTAGAATCAGAGATAATATGTCTAATATTTCCATCACCCCTGCCCTGAGTAATAAAAAGCTGTTCTGCTACTCAGCTCAGATTCTAATTATCCAGGCTCCAAGGTTAATTTCAATGTGGAGCTGTAAATAGATTAATACACTGTGTTCAAATAAAAAAAAACATTTACAGAAAAATCACCATATGGACCCTATTTAGACAGATGATCTAATTATCATAATGCCCAATGAACTGATGCAGGAAAGGTTTTAGAGCAGGATGCTTCTTTCTGGACTTTGCCCTCCCAGCTTGTACTACAATAGAGGTGAAGTTGTTCTCTGAAAGCCTGTGACCGGTATGTTCTCATTGTACATGACAAAATTTGTTATTTGTAATATGTAAGAGGTGTCCTTTAGTTACAAATGAGCTTCGAGTCCCAAGGAAAGTTGCATTAAGTAATGAGAAAAATAAGATTGGTAATGAAGACTGAGAAGATGATTCTATGAAAGAAGCTGTTTTAAGAGAGAAGGAAGGAGAATGATTATAATATTACAAGTGACAGCCAGATGTACATCAATATGCCTAGTTTTGAACTAATCACTTTAAAATCTAGGCCTAAATTGTGTTGGCACTTCTTTTCAGGCTTTCTTGCCCCTCTTTGTATTCTCATGGAATTTATCTATGGCTTAGCCTTCCTATGTGGACAATACTAAATATATGATAGATAGCCAGTTATTTTTGGTATGAGGCTAAATTATACAGATGTCTGGGAAACATGATCATTCACATTTTTTACAATTCAAAAGCTCTTTTTCTCACCACAATGTACTAAATCATAAAAAAACCTCCTAGATCAGCCAATCACATAACCTTAACATACGGAAAATTAGCATGTAAACATCTACCGTGCCCTTATCCTTGAAATACATGTTGACTATACCCCACAACATCTGTACACAAGCAGTTTAACTATCCTTAAAAGGTAGTGACATACCATGGCTAAGAGACATCTAAGATTCAATTTTAATAATAATAAGGTCTTTACTCCCCATTACTAAGGACAAAGAGTCTACTTAAGCATGTATATATATGGATCAACAGTGTACAGCCTAGAGCATTCTGCAGGGTTGTTCTCAAAAATAATGAGGGATTAAGCCTTCAGATATTCTACCAAAGTTGCCAAGTTTGGAGTTGAGCTTATATCATCTAATGTCTCTTATTGATTGCTGGACTATGAAAGCACTTCAGTCGGAATACATGAACCCAGAGTGCAATAATACCAGGTGAAGAGGAAAAATGTTGGTTTAATTCAGCATCTGTTCTTAAGTTACTTCCATTTGTCAATGACCAAAGGCTGTGGTTGATTCCAAGTTCCAGTTCTCAACTAACCTAGTTCTTGTCTTTTGGCTTCAAATTCTTTGTTTTTATTGTGGATTGCAACCTTAAGCTAATTACAGCCCAGCTCCCAAGTATGCTCTTGTATAGAATAGACCAGAACTAAAACACGTGGAACATTTTAAAAGCTATAAAATAGCTTTCAATAACAACCAACACATATTCTTGTATTCACTGTAAACTGTCATTTTTAACAGTCCATGTTTCCCAAAAAACTATATAAGGTACCCACCTTAGCAGCAATCAACAAAGAGAGATTCAGACAAAAGCAGAACCTCCTTGACTTCAGGAGCGCTTCGGAGTATGAGTGGAGATCTGTGGGTGGAAAGATCTGTCCTCAGGAGAAAAAGCTTTTAAGTTAGATGAAGATTCTGCAGAGGTAATTATATGAATCATCATGAACAAAACACTCACCTCATACTCAGAATTGCCAAGATAAAGATGTAAAATGAATATCCATTTTTGTTTATCTTTGTTTATTCTTTTCAATGTCACTGGCAATCTGAGGAGGCAACCTGGGACAACATATGACAAAACATATACCTTTTAGTGATGACTTCAATTGTTTAAAAAGCAAAAAGCACTGCAACTAATGATTTTATAGTAAGTTATAATATGGTACAGCATTTTACAATATGATATGTATAGTTTAAAAAGAGCTATCTTTAGCACACAGCTTGGATCTTTGGGCTTAGTTCAAGGCTCTCAGCGATGCGAATGCTGCCCACGTCACTGATTTCCATTGGAGCTGGACCAGAATCTATAGCTCTGATTCATTACAGCACCTTCACTCATAAGTAGGATGGCACAGTTCAATGACTGTAGCCATTTGCTTAATGTTAAGCACACGCTCAAGTGTTTTGTTGGATTAATGCCTGTGGGCAGAGTGGCTCTACATGAGCTGTATCCACCAAAAGAGAATGAAAGAAAACAAGTAAAATTAATGGTGGGAAGGGCACAGCTGTCTGCTTTGTACATGGGAACTATCTCCATGCTCATGAAAGATATGAAGATTAACAAATATGATGAAGAGTAGTACAATTTTCATCACAGACCAAAAGTGACTAGCATAAAACCATAAAGCTTTTACTGCATAAGAAGGGATTTCCCACCCCTGAGGAATTTTAGGCTACTCAACCTTTGACATGAGTGGTCTTAGCAAATAGCATGACTGTCTGTGCAGAAGAAAAAAAATCTGCTCTCTCTATTTTAATATATGCTTCAATTTCTGAAGAATTTATTTTTCTAAAATATATATAATTATTGAAGAAAATTATAACATCTCTACATTTTTTTTAAAAAATACTGTTTCAAATGCTCAGGTTTGTTTTATTTTGGTTTTTTTTTTTTAACATGTAAATATTAATGCTGAAGTAAAAGTAGCTATTATTGGTAGATGAAATATTTACAAGAAGCATTCTTAAAGATGGTCAGTCTTTTATAGGATTTAGGTTTAATTTCTATCCATAACTAGTGTTTTTGAAAGGAAAACATTTTATTGGTGGGGCTAGCTGGGGTTTTTTTTAAAACAACATATAGAGGTGCTTTGAGATGTTCAGATTTTATATAATATCTAAAAAGGGAATAAAACATTGGCAAGAGATGCACAAAATTGCTTTCATCTTTTGTTCCCATATTTGCCAGCTTGCTGTGCCCTTTGCAGAGATCACTGTACCGAAATGCTATTTCACATGTTAAGATGATCACAGTAGGGAAGCACTTTCTTATATTATTTTCATCAAAAGGAGCTTATATTTCTTTTGCCCATCTGAATATTACCATTAGACTGCTAATTTACACTTCGGTAAAAGGGTCAGGAGTATTCAATTTTTTGATGACTTGATATTATCTTGAAAGAGAATTTTTAATAACTCTCGTAATTTACCACTGTAGTTTCACTATCCAGGGCCTCTGAATTATATATGTTTTATAAAACAAAACTCTGGAAGAATTAATATTTCAAGGCGTTAAGTCTTTCAGATTTAAGAATAGCCTTTATTACTGTCATCAAAATGGAGGGTTTCATATCCTAGTGATAGTACCTTGGTGTACTTGGCATTCAATACTTATTTGAAATAGAAATGAAAGCAATAATGCCTTTTACATTAGCATTCAAAAGTATACACACCTTGATTACAGTAAGGTATCCTTCAGTGCTGTTTCTCCCTGCAAAAAAAAAAAAAACCACCTTGAATTCTTAATAGGGTTCGTAGCAGAAAGAAATAACACAACAGTGGTTTTCCAAGAGACTGTAAAATATTACTGCCAGGTACTACAAGTGACATAAGAATCAGTTTGTTGAGTTTGGACAGTCTCAGGAAGAAACCTGTTTGATTAGAGGCTCTATTTATAAAGCAAGGATCAAATTATCTCAGTTGATGAATTGACTGATGATGACAGTTGGTCATCTGTAGTCCAGCTCAAGCAAACAAGGGAGTTTGGTAAATATTTGCTTGTGTGTTAAGCGGATTGCATGACAAAGAAATGCTGTATGTGCTGGCAGTGAGGATAAGGACAACAAAATACGATTTTTTCTGTCACATTGACATCAGGTCAGATCTTCCATCCTTGTAAATTGTTGTACTTACACTGGCCATAATGAAGATATGGACATTGTGCAACTATTGCAGATGATATGGCCCATAAATTAGTTAATCCCGAAGAATGTTTATAATCCTAATGGGGACAATATCCTAATTAGGAAGTGACAGGCCTTCTGTTTTTTCCACTCAGGTAATTAATTATACAAGAGTCATAAGACAATAGTCTTATCTACTGCCCTTTTCAATGTTCTTTCATATGTGAAGAGCTTAATGATATAGTTAAATATAACTTCTATTGCATCTAATGCTCATTTATATTGCCAAGTGACACGAAAGATTTTTCTGCTTAGGGTTCACTGAGGTTTTACAGTGTTTGGGTGGGTTCTGCCACGAGTTTTCTTCTCCCTCTTCTAAAAACAGGACTGAAGGACAATGACGGTGAAAAAAAAAAGGGATTCTTAATCAAAACCACCGGATGAATTCCCAGGCAGATGTCTTACTAGTTGAGACATAATTATAGGAATACAAACCTAGCCAAACAAGTGAAAGGGGCTCCTGAGGCACACAAAAGGTATTTCTGTCACCAGAAACAGAGAAGCTGCTGCTTAAAATGCAGACAGCAAGAGCTCAGCACAATTTGGAAGTGTAAAGATCATGGAAACTCATGCCCTACCAGTTCCCTACCCACATGGACTATGTATGAACTGAAGAGCCAGGGGCCATTCCTACATTTGGAGCATCTTCTCCCACATCTAGGTACTGTAAGGCTGAAGATGAAGCCCACTCAGAGAAGGTAAAAGGGGACAGAAGTGCAAATCACTGTTGATGTTCCCTGACATGGAGGGCCAGGCGCGGGAGGCACACAGGGGCAAGGTCTGCTCTCTGGGCAGGCTGTTTCCAGTCCTGGGGCACCACAAATCTGTCACTCTGAGGAGGGAGCTGCACATCTCTGAGCTACCCTGTCCCCCCCTGGCTATAGCTCCAGTTCTCAATACACTGATGTAGAGGTTATTATAATACCTCCGGCCAGTGGTCAGAGCAAGGAGGATTTCTTTCCCCCGTTTCTAAATGCTTTTAGATCTGGATCAGGTGAAATGCTTTTTCCTCTTGTAAATGTTTCAATATAAATATAAAAGAGCTGCCAAAGCCTCCAGGCTAGAATCCCTGGTAGTTTAAAAACTGTTTTAGCTCACTTTTTTTTTTTTAAAAGTGGGCAGTATGCCCACTATGTGTATACCCGACTAACATGATCATTATTCTTCCGTTTCTGGTTCTTCCTTAGTTCATTTAAATGACCTCTTCAGCTCCATCCCAGTGGCTCATTTCTTGCAACCTCTGCTTTCCTTCCCTGATTTACCTGTCAATATCTTCAGATCTTTCTTGCTGTAGCTTTGACCAACTCCCTGCGTTATGCTTCTACCCTCACCACCCACTCACCCCGATACCCAAATTAACCCTTCAACCCTAATCCGAATGTTTGCCTCCTGGAGAAATGGTGGTGTGTATTGACTGCTGGATATGAGTCATTTCTTTAATCTTGCCTTCAGATGTGTATGTACTACATTTGGGCTGATGACTGAATCCCTTTGCAGCCCTCTGCTAAGATATCATATGTGATTAAAAAGGGGTCAGGATTACTTGGGATTCTCTAGACAGTGACTGCAGGTGCCTTGGTTTCTTTTATTAGACTAAACTGTTCAGTGCTGAAGTGGGACAAATCAGCCAAGAAAACATATACTTGACTGGCTTGCCACTGTTAATAACATTACAGCTCAAGAGGAAATTGTATGGGTGAGGATGATGGTATTTGGCAAGATAAGTACTTTCTGGAAGGAGTGCTAGACAGTAGCTGGAGCTTATACTGATGTATTTAGGGAGATGCACAGGCAAATTTCATGTCACTTCTAAACTTGCACAAAGTACGTAAAGCCATACCTGCACTCCATGCTTTCCATGTATGAAACATGTGCCTCTCTGCACCTCCCAAGTGAAGCACAGGGAACAGAAACCTGTGGGGAGACATCCAGAGCTTCTCCTGGGACAGTGTAATCGCTGAACAAAATGCAGACACATGCCTCCTTAGGCACCCAAAGCCATTAATATCTTGTCCTTGATTCCTGTCAATGGCAGTTCACCGGGATTAGCACACATAAAACCAGAAACCCTTATGAATGTGTCCCCATCCTGTAATGTATTAAGACAGCATCACAAGAGCTTTTGTTTGGCAATGACAAGCCCAAAGCAGAAACCACCGGAAGAAAAGACTCCTTGAAAGCATGATGCTTATTATACAGTACATTATCTAGTTAAGTAAGAGATTTAGTGACTGTTTTGGAAGAAGTCAGGAATATCTATGCTTGATAGCATGCATTAACAAATTTAGTTGCATTTTTGCATTGAGATAAAAGACAGAAGAAAGATTTACAGGAATTTATGCTCAGCAGTACAAATGATCCTGAGATATTCTTATAGAACCAAAGACAACTGGAGCCAGAAAGACATTAGTCTATCTGATGGAGGTAGTCGATTAAAAAAAATGTTATATTTAAAATGCTATGTCTGACAAGTACACTTGATCAAATGATTGTGTAAAAACCTCATCTCAGACTGCTGAAAAGCATTCAAAATAAATATTGAATAATATTTATTATTCAATAAGAATAATAAAAATATAAGAGTTAATACTAAACTGCATCTCACTGGATATATAGTAAACCCTTTTTTACTATTAATCTTATTTGACATTTTCAACATTTCCAACCCCTTATTCCCCAATTTTCCAAATTCCACCTTTCTCAAAATGCAGCACCACTGTAATCAAAGGTCTGTTTCAAGTCTCTAGTGGTCCCATTTGTTTCCTCTATTGCATATTAACGCCTGTTTTTTTACAGGGAGAATTTGGCAGGGAATAATCTTGTTATCCTGTAGACAACTATTTCCTGTATATGCTCTCTTCAGTACAATCCTACCAATAACCCTGTTAAGGATCACCTCGCACTCACCTTTGGTCCATTTTGTTAAGTGAATCATATAAAGTCTACAGCTTCCCTCTGGAGAACGATAATGGCTTTACCGGTCAGCAGCTGAAATATTTCACTAAACTGCTCTCAAACCTTTGAACCCCATCTTACAATAAGCCATTGTTATAAATACTAATTAAGTAATATATTTTGAGGGAAGGAGTTGGAAATAGGTACAAGTAAAACAGGAATTACCACAAAAGCAAAAGATGAATGGTCAATTTACCTGCAGCAGGAGGTGATGCTCGATGTTCCATTAAGAGACATTAAACTTCTTGGCTAATTATAAGAAGCAGGTGAAGGAGGAAATTTCTTAGTGAGCTCAATGGGACATTGATTAAGCCAAAATCGTAAGATCTCCTTCCTCGATGCAGGTGAAGTATTTAATTTTAAGGAGAAAGAGTCACGGTGTTTTATTCAGCTGGACTTCACAAAAGCTTCAATAGATTAGAGTGAAAGTATTCACCTATTCACCTTGTTAAAACTTAAAATTGGAATATCATTTATTTCAGCCTTGTGTATAAAAAAATACCAAAACCACTTTTCTGTTACAAACTATGACATCAACTCTTCTACACATGCGGAGAGACATCATGTTGCTTTGTCTAACCTTAAAAACTCTTTTTTGTTGTTGTTGTTGTTGTTTGTATTCATATACAATCTCTACACTCTGTTTAATACCTTCAGAGTAAAATAGATACTAGAAATATAATGCCTCTTTACATCTGGCCACTGCAAAAACACTTAAAGGTATGCCTAGTAAATAGCACTATAGGAGGCTATGGATATCCCAGTTTTCTAACATAGTGTTTATCTGTGCTATATGAAATCAAGTATTATGACCTTCAGAAACTGAATAACTGAATGAAAGCAGGAGCAGAACAGGCATTATATCTTTAAGTATAAAAGAATATCCTTATCTATCATTATGTACTAATTCCAGAAAAATGTTTTTTATCCTAAATTTGAAATACGTATTTCAAACTCAAGACCTTAAACTATTTTGTTGCGAATAGTGGGAGAGGTGAAGGAAGGAAGTTTCATCTGCTTGCAGGAGTAATGTCCATTTTAGGATAGGTTGTACATTCAATGATGATTAATTTTGTCTTCTAGACTTCTCTAAAATTATGGTCATGAATAGAGTTTATAATTCAAATGTTTGAGTATGAAAAAGGCACATAGGCATCATCTTCCTCTCTTAAATACATGGAGGCAGAGAATTACAGTCTACAAAAGGTTAGATTTTAAATAAAATAATATGAGAAACTAACCTGTAGAAAAGCAGGAGGAAGCGAGTGGGTACTCAAGTCTTTCCTTAGACTGTGAAAATAACTGTTGGAAAATAAGAAACACTAGTCTTAATAGTAGAATGCAAATTCTAGCTGCTTAAAAACAGGCAGAAACAAAGGGCTTAATCCCCATACTAAGTAGAGGAAATAGGCTGCACTCTTTAATTGTAATAATGCAAAGCAACCAATGTAAAAATAAAAAGGCAGGAGAGCACTGCATAACCTGTGCCTTTATTTTGACTGCCGTTTCTGCAAAAACCAAAATTGGATGACCTCTTTCAAATTAAACAACTCTTCTCTACCAGGAATATTATGTTCAGTTAACAGTACTGATAAGTCATTGCTTTTGTATTTTTCCGTTTTACTAATTCTAGTTGTTTGCTCCCATAAATGTTACAAGAATTTTTTTAATGTGAGATTTTTTTTTCATCTTAACACATTTGGATAATCCTGACAGGAATCTTATGAAGACCTAAATTAGACAGACCAACTGTCTAACAGACCAACATAACTTCTTTTTCTCTGAGTGAATATGCTGACCATGAACAAATCATATTCAGGCAATCTGTTAACTTGAAAGAAATACTAATATATTTTTTTGAGGGAGATGTCCAAAACAGAATTACTTTGATGATTCTGTCTCTGTCCTTATTACATTAAAAGAGCATATATTTCTCTGAGATATGCATTTAAATTTTATCTTTCTCCCCTGGTAATCATACAATTACAATTTACACTGTCCACAAAAATGTAAATAGTGGAGAGCTTTGTTTCTTGCAAAAGCAAGGATCTACACTGATGTTTCATTCCAGCTTAAGTTGAAAAACTCCTGGACTGTGACTTAACAACACTCGCTTTTGAATGCTTAATATCTGGGACTTCCTACATTAGAAAATATAGAGCAGAGACAGCTTTTAAAAGATTTATGGAGTGAAACAAGTTGTGAGTATGACTTACAGAAATGGAGAAAGATGGGTGACTAAGTGACTCATTTTGGCTGATGGACTGGTACAGAAAACCACCAGAACTAACACTTAAAGAGGGCAGTGCTAGTTGTGTCAGTGACCACAATTATTGATGTCAGTTGAGAGATTAAAATAAATGCATTATATTTGAAAACACCTCTAATAATTTGTTAAATTGTCTCAAACATTGAGATTTTGCTTTTCAAAAAAAACCCCATAATAATATCAATATCCCCTTTGAGGAGAGGAAAGCACTATGAACACAATGATTGCTCTTGTTAAGAGATAGTATTTGTTATAGTAGTGTATCTAAAATGACTTTTTACGACAGACTGACTGATCCATAAAGATACCTGAACCATGCTAGTTCCTCTTTTTTGCTACTAAATTGTTCATTGTGGACCTCATGTTTGTTACAGGAGATGTAATTTTTATAGAACCCTTACCTTTTGAGGATGCTCTGCTCATTACAGAAAACTGTTCTGGTAGCCATGCGGTTTAGTATTTTAATGTTTTACAAATTCTAAGTATTCACTACCACAAATGTTGCAATTAATTTATTTATTTCATGGGGTTTTTGCAGCTTGAACACATTTGGTTAATCCTGTCAGGAATCTGACTTAAGTAGCCTATAAAATCTCATTAAAATCCTTGTTGTGGCCAGTTTATATGCCAATAATGTGTCTATGGATCATATTTGCAATGGTTCGCTAAGCAAGCGCCTGATTACTTATGTCGTATGTGCTGCTGTTAATCTACTATTTCTTTTTCATCTACTGCTGGTTTAATTAGTGGATAGAAGACACATTTTTAAACATGCCAACTTGGAAACAAAACACATTCCAAATGATATCCAGGTTTTCATGAACTCATCAGAGAAATGCCAGATAAGGTAACAGGTATTTTAAGGGGACAGATCAGAGCTCAACTAAGAGCCAGAATCCTGACGGTCACCGCTGGGTTGTAAATGGATTCTGCTAAAGACTCAAATACTCCAAGTATAAAACACAGATCTAGCACAGATACTAGAGCATCCCTTCATGCCAGGATACCCTTCCACTAGCTTGCCAGAGACTTGCTGCCCGAGGAAAGTAGTTAAGACTTTATAGGAACTGCAAAAACCTTGCAGCAGCAGTGATGGTTAGTCATATAAATACATGATACTTCAAGAAAATAGAATCATTAAATAATATTGAATAATAATTGAATAAAAGAATAATTACACTTCAAGAATAATTGAAATCACCAGGATACCTGTCTGGTCAATCTCTGACCCCAAAGAAGAGGAAGATATCTTTACCTGTGAGCATGCCTGACAAACCAGGAGATCTAGAGCCCCCATTGTTGACAAAAGAGTGATGACACCTTAAGAAATAAAAGAGAAAAGATCAAGATTGTAATACTGTCTGTTTCTCCAGTTACTTTTCAAATGTCAAGCACTCTGACGTTTTTGGTGGGTTTTTCTGCCTTCTGTTTGGCAAAACACTAAACAATCACCACAGAAATCATTAATAGAAGGAAAATAGCATTAAGCTTATATATATGTAATAGATATGTAACACATTTTAGATGAATTGCCTATAAGATGTTGAACAATAGTATTTCAGTTTTGTACCTAACAGATAAAAGATTTGTTTATGTGAAAATTCAACATTGCAGCTCCTTTCTGAATGAAGAAGAACTGTATTACAGGGTTCTTTTAAATCTGTGGGACTCTAGGAACAATAAGTTATCATTACACAAGCAATTCAATTAAAGCAATCTTTTGAGATTTAATAACTATTTTCTGTAATGATCATAACTGTGAGAGAGGAAGATACAAAGTGTTCAGTTTTATTACAATATTTTACACTCTGCTTCACTCTGCTGCCCCACTAATTTATAAGCTATACGTTCAAGATTGAAAAAAGAAGCAAACTCAATTATAAACTATGCAGCACAAGGGATATTCTGTTTTATATTTATTCTGGTCTAATTCCAAAACCCAAAGAAAATGGGTTTTATATTCTTAAACATAGCACACTAATCATTTAGAACTAGCAAATGCTATTCTGTGTAAAGACATAGAATAGATTTAGTCCTGTATTTTAGGCATTGCTCTGTGTGGAAGCAATTGCAAGATCAGCAACCCAGGAAAGCAGCCTGAAAAGAGCCCAGGCACAAAAACCATCCTCTGCAAGTCCCCAGTATGGAGATATGGAGTTTTTATTACAGCTAGAGGTGGACTCTGACAGAGTCCTGTCTCCTTCTCCAGAAGGAAAGCTGTATATATTCACTTTATCTGTGACTGTCTAAGTTAGCAGTCGGTTCATATATCATCTAGTCTAGAGCCAACCATCTTCTGCATGTTCAGAAGGTATTTTTCCTCACAACTAGATATTTGGCACTAGAATGACTCCACGCTTAGTACAGAAAATTAAATTATAGCCTTGCTGCCATTCTCAGGTTCTTATGAACCTGACATTTTGCCCTTCTCCTCTCTCCTACTGTGCCCTTCTGTTCTCATCCTCTTACTTTACTTGCATCTCCTTATCCTCAGTACTCTGCTTCTCTAACATTTCACTCTTCAGCCCTCATTCCCTTGTCCAGCATCTTCCTCCCTACCCTCCATCAGTACTTCTGATATGTCTGCCCAAATGTCAGATTCTGATGATTAGCTGTGCTAAACCACTTGTGCTAAAAGGTCATCCCAACAAGACCAATCCACATATCCATCCTCATTGGATATGCAGAATCTGTTCTAGGCACTCCTGGAAGCAAACAAAGCTGTAGCATGGGGCAAAAGCATCTCACACACTGTCACCCTTGAGGGAGTCTCATCTTTCAACACATACCAGAGTAGCAGCTACACAGAGTCTGTGCTGCACAGTGACCTGAGAAACAGCATCCCCAGAAGGGTTTCCTTACTGGTGCAGGGAAGATGGGGAGGAAGGCTGAAGAGAAGAATTGAAAATTCATTCAGACAGGGAAAAAGCTCAAAAAGTTTGAATTCAGTAAAATATTTCATAGTCAGTTCCTACATATTGGTCTGAGTGGCTGTGAGCAGGAGCAGAGGGTACAAAGTAGGATGCACTCATCAACTCCCTTCTGAGAGCAGCAGTATCAGGCAGTTCTGGGAGAGATTATCAATAAAAGCCTTTCAAGTGATTCTTACTGCCAGGAGCTCACTGAATTGACACACTTTCACTCCCAACATCCAAAAAAAGATAGATTAGAATTAGATGTAGATACAAGAAATTATAGCAATGAATTTTGAATCTTGTGTCTGCCACACAAGAAGTAACTATAGCTCAGAGAGGAGACAACAGAAAAGAAACAGGAAATAAGGACGCCTTGCTAACTTTTCTACTAGAAAAAACAGGAGATATGGAACAAATTAACATGGGGTATGTTCAAAACAATGAGCTATTTCGTCAGGTTCTTTGTATTACACTGTTAGTTTTAGAAGTAGGCAGAGATTCAAAAAGAAATTAGACAAACCAACAGAATAGTTATCTAGGAAATGGTGTTTAACACACTGGCATCCCTTCTGACTCCAGAAGCCTGGAAGAAGAGAGAACATTCTATAAGCATCACTATGTGCTTGCCTTGCCCTTACAGTCTTCCTTAAGCTTCCCCAACAGCTAGAAGTTACTGTAAGAAGCAGAATGGCCTAGAAGGTCATTGATCTCATGTGCTTTGAAATTCAATGAAATTAACTCATTATGTTTTACACATTTGAGAGTAATGAGCTTCTTATATAGCCAAACAAGTGCTCTGAGTAGTAACAGCTCTTTCTTGCCTCCCTATTTCACATTTTCTGAATGGACATTTTGGAGCAGAAGGATATCCTATGCACAAATCACCCAGCCTGACATCTGAGAAAAGCAGGTGCATAATATAAAATGAGGCTGCTGATTTACTTTTCACTTTCAGAGCTATGATGGTGCACATTTTGCAAAGCAGTGATATGCGAGACTCCTTGTGCGTACTCCCAACAGAAGAATGATCTGCAAAGATACAAAAATAATAATCCTACCTTCCAGAAGAGGGCAACTGCATCAAAGAAGCTCATAGGAGGTGTGGATATAATCTTCTACAACTAGGAAAAGGATATAATCTGCTATCAGTAGAAAGTAAGTCTAATACAATCCATGCTATTTCTATATCATTCCCAGAACAAAAAACAAACCAACGAGCACCAAGGAAATCTGAGTTTAGCAAATCTTGCTAAAATTGCCTTTTCCCCTAGAAAATTCTTCAAACAGGTTGGTAAATAGCAAACAGGTCTTTTGAAGGACTTCAAAGGCCTTCCTCTCAAATAGGAGGGGCTGGCAATCTCCCAAAAATAGGCTTAGTACTTTTGTACTGGCTTTCCTCACTTCTAAGACACAAAAAATCCAGCCTGCAGACAGTGTAGAAATCAAAAGGGCACTGAAAACCATAGGGAGTGACCCCAGCTAAACAGTAAACAAAAGACACTGCATTTTGCCTCCTTAAACCTAGGGCACAGAAATCTTGCTTTTGTGATCGAGTGCTGATTTCTTTCAGGAGTTTCCCGAGTCACTCAGCTGGTTTTTTTTAAGCATACATACAGTCCCCACAGTGCAGTGGTGCCACATCCCGAAAGCAGACCAAAGAACAAAAGTGAACAGGGAAGCGAAGCGAACAAAAGCTCCAGTACTAAACCCCGGGTGTATGGTACTTGTCTTCACCAGGTTTGTCAAATCCAGGGGCTGATGCTCCTACGTAGGTACAGAATGAAACACTGCTCCCAGTCGTGGCAATGGAAAAAAATGCAACCAGGGTTTGGGTCCCCACAAAAATTATGCCACTGAGAATATCAGAGCCTCTAAAGCATCAGATCTTCAATCTTTTTAGCGTTCTTTATTGATTCATCTAAATAATGTATTTTGTCATTTAATATTTCATTTACTTTTGTGATCAAGTTACATAATGCATACATCAAATAGTACAGCCTGCTGATTTTTCACTGACTTATGTACATATTTTTCTAGTCAAATTCTTATGCGTATGTTTGACCAATTTGCATATGTTAATAACCAGGATGCATAATTTACTACTTTGTCTTGCATATTTTAGGAGCAAAGACCTGTGTTTTGTTGATCCATTTCTTCGACTGCACCTTCCAGGATTAGCTACTGTAAACACATTAACTGTTAACATTTCACAGAGCTTTATTTAACAAAATGCATATTTTAGGAGGTGGATGTCTCTTACGTGCTTGCTGAGCTGCATCCCTCACCAGCTGAACATACTTCACCGGTGGAGATTTCCAGTCACCAGGAAGTTCCCCATACCTTACTGCAGATAAAATTATATGTGGTTCTGGTGAAGGCCTGCATTTTGTAAAACAAGACTGAGCTGAAAATTTCAATGCTATCTCATAAAATCATAGGATGACAAAATAGTTCTCATTAGTGCAGTTTCATTTTGCTTCTTAGAAATGGATTCCAACATCCACAAATTTATAAAAATCCACATATGTTTTACTTTTAGGTGTTTTATTCCTGTTGGAATGTACATGATGAGCATTTGTACTTTAAGTTCCAGGCGTGAATATACTTTTCTCACAGAGAACACATAATGCACACTAACATGGTAAAAACAGCTAGCAAAACTTCACTTTCTTGTGGCATCTCCTCTCTCTCACAGACACCTTTCACTTTTATGTAACTAATACCTTTTCCCAGAACATGAAAAATGAAAAATCTAAAGACTGAATGTCTTAACACCTAATACTCACCAGAAAGTCTGATGCTCCTGGTTGCAATCCAGCCTCTTCCCAGGACAACTTTTGTCTTCTAAGTATGAAGAGTCACTGCGATAGAAAACAGAGTTGAAAAGTACATGGCTTAAGTAAACTAATTTCACGGAGAACTTCAAATACCAGTATACATTTTAGTTAGTAATGTTTAGATCAATAAATCTTTATGCCTTTTCAAAACTTACAAAGCATACCTCCTTCCCTAAGAAACAAAGAGCTGTACCTCAATCGCCAAGACAAAATATGGTGAACTTCATGACAAGTAAATATTTAAAGCTATTATTTTTTAAAAAATGGTCCCGTCTGTTTCAAATTCACAACCAGGTGTAACAGAGAAAACAGCCTGGGTCTGAAAAACATTCTTCCAGTATGACTCCATTTAAAGAGATTTCAGGTTCAGAATCAGCAGCTTGCAGCCACAGCAATGGCGCTTTCAAATTTCTGAATAGTTTATTCTAGTCATTTGGCTAAAATCCTTATCCTTATTGCATGTCTAAGGGATACTTCCTAAACTGTTTAGTACACGTGGTGGATAACCATATTTCTTGGCACAAATAGAAATGGCCTAATGGGAATAAGTGTGAGTGTGCATACAGAATAATTCCAACAGCTAGTTTATAGCATTTTCCATGGTCCCATCAAATGGCCACTCGGAAAAGAAAAATTCACCACTAGGCAAGGCAGCATGAGTACAACTCTTCACTATGTGACAAACCTTTGTAGTATACCTTAAGCTAATAAATCATTTTAGAGTAAGCAACAGGTTCCATCCCTCAAAAGACACCTGCAAAGGCTGGATTAGTACTTCTTGAGATCATATAAAAGGCTCTCATTGACTTCTGGAGCACATCTTGAAATGCCTCAGTTTTTCTTTCCATGTTCTGAATGGAGAGCCCGGAAACCTCTGTGCTTTTACATTCACACTGGGATCAGACAGTTTCTAATGAGGAGAGAGTCTCTTTTCTTCTTGTGCCAGTACAATACCCTGTACAACAGCGTAATTTAAAAAGAAGGCCAATTGAAAAATAGCTCCTTGACTATTCTTCCACATTCCTCAATATTGCATGAACCCTCTTGTGCTCCAAATAGTCCTTGCTCCAGCCAAATCCTTCCTTTGCTTTAAAACCCCTGCAAGTGGCTGCAGCTGGTTTGTGCGTTTGGAGGTGACACAGTTTCAGAACTCTTAGTACAACCCATTTAGTGTCTGAACTCAATGTGGCAATGATGGTCATACAGGTCACAGGTTCATTCATCTTTTGTAATTGTTCATAAGATTTGAACTGGGCTTTCATAAATTTATCAGGCCTAAATCAGTCAAACAAAAAAGTAGTACACTGATCCAAGTTGTTATCTTCACGACACAGTTCGAGCTTACTAACTTCTGCCCATTATCCTTTAGACAAAATTGATTTCTGTCTTTTACTTCTGTGCAATAATCTTTGGTTTTTTCAACGCAAAATTTCAAAATTTTCAAAACTACTGAATTTTTTGGAATTTATCCCCCCCCAGATCCCCAAAATTGTGGAACAGAAAAAAAAAACCCAACCCTGTTCTGATGGGAGCAAAATCTCAGTGCCTGATTACTCAAAGAGATCTTTTTTTTTAAAATCCAAAACCACGTGTTGCAATGCAAGGAAAACAGAAGCTCAAAACCACATATTGATGAACAGAGAACAACAGTTTCACAGCATCCAAGATCACGAATTTCAGCTGCCCAAAGCTGCACAGCCTGGGACAAGTGAACAGGAGCCAGCATCTAGCCCCACTTCTGCATATGCTGGTTCTTTAACTGTCTGTATTTCCAGAATTGGAAATAGGGGTAGTAACGCACAGTGGTGTTTGTCTTCAAAACTAAGCATGTTGCTCTGAAAAGTTTCTTGCAGTATAAATCACCTCAGGCTCAGAGCACACAGTCCACACAAAACCAAACACACCACACATCATCTACCAACCATATCCACTCCACTATTCAACTAAATCTTAACTGCTTTTAGTGTAAATACTCATTACTCACTACGATACACAATGTAAGTTCATACCTAAGAAAAGAACAAAAGAGAGAGTATTTGACAGAAGGCCAGGCATTGTGCTCTCACCATTGATTAGCGTGTTTTAACTGTTATCCTACCAAACAGCTAAAAGCCCAGTAAGACTCCAGAAGATGAAACTCCAATAACCCACGTTGAGCTGCATCTTAGAAATTTGAAAAGAAAAATAAAAAAAGCAAATCTGTTAAAACGTTGTCAATATTGTTATGACTATGTCTTAGAAATCCATGCAATCTTTAAAGTGTGAGATTCCCCCCCAACTTCCCACCCCTATTTCTTTTATGCTTTTAACACGAGCTTCAAGTAAAGAAAGACAACTCCTTGTGCCAATGTCAAAATCACACAGAAAAGATTAGGTAGATGACATCACAATTCATGTCTGTTTTGTGTTATTTTTAATTGGGTGATGCTCAGATGATACATGATGCTGACATAACAGCCTTTTATTAATAAGGCAAATATATCTTTCTCTAAACTATTTGTCTGCACATTGAGAGGGCTATTAAGTCTGTTCAAGAGCCCACCACATAATTACATGTTGAGAGGAGAAAGAGAGAAAGCATTCCATCAAGAATTAAGTCCATACTCCTAAAATGCACCCCAAGCCAATAAAGGAAGAGGATGTGAGCCTAACAAGCCTTCCAGAAAGAAGAAAGGGGATGAAGATATATTAAATGTAAATGGAATTCCATTTTTAGCATGTGGTCAGTGATGTATGAGCTCAGAACTGAACTCATACTGCGTGAAAAATAGGAATGGCTGGAAATCAGCTGCGCTACCAAATGGAAAATCTCGGAAGAAAGCACCATTATTGCTCAGCTCAGCAGATTTACAGAAGGAAGAAAACATCTCTTCTTTTAGCAACTTGCATCTGTTTTGCTCAGCCTAGCTGTATGCATCAAGTATTTCAACCTGGTTGCCAAAATCACTTGTAATAGAACATGTGGATCCTAAAACAACAAAAGGAAATGGGAAGACTAAGGTCAAACTAGGTGCCTAATACATTTAAATAAATCAAACCACCATCTAGAAATAAGAGCGTTAGAGGTTAAATACATATTTTAGCATCTCAAATAAAACAGGCTTGATTTTAAAAAAGCAGTAAGGATAACATATCTCAGTTGGAAAATTATAACCTAGATATTGACCTTTAAGTACTTAGCCTGAAAACCTCATGTGTGCATGTTTATTGTAATCTTTGTTTTAAATAGGCTGGAATCAGTTCCTAACCTTTCTGTCACAAATTATTTTAAACATTTATTTAAAAGGCTACGTATAATTCTTTATAAAAATACACAGTATTAAGCGTTCCTTATTACCATTTCTCATTTTACTCTATGAAAGCTAATGATAATACCAGGTTTTCTCCTTTCTTTAAAGGTTACAAAACACAATGTCTAATAAATCCTCCTGGCTGTTTCATATTCAACTGTATCTACATTTATCCCTCTTTCAATATGAAGCTTGAAAGGTTCAAAATAGGAATCTGTCTCAAAACTTAAAATGAAACTCAATTGCTGTCTTGGTTTTTCGACCCAGTGTAAAACTGACAGCTTCACTTCTCTTCAGAAGCTGAAGTTGAGAATTGACTTTATCCTCTTTAGAAGAATTCTTTATTTCAATAAGGTTTATCTTCCTGGTTGAAGACAGATGTCTCAAATGAGGTTCACTATTCCAGGCCATGGGAAGTTCATCTGCAACATCCTGCCTATTCGCCTGTAGCAGAGTGGATGCAAAAGAGGCTTCTCCATTTGAAGTAAAAGAATGTAGAATGTGTATCACATGAATCATTACCTCCCCAAGATTCTACTAGAATCCAATCTCTAAATGAAGCTTTATGCCCTTTGTATTGTCCTGTCATAGGCCATAATGTCCTATATTACCACCATAATGTTCAATGACTTCATGACTTTTAATAAAGGGTGTTGAGAAGTCATGCTGCCCTTGAATGAGTTAAGAGTTTATTTTAGAACCCTGGAAACGTAGAAACTATCAAAATACTTAGATGAGGTAGGATATACATCTCTATGCAGTTCTCTATGCAGTTCTCCAACAGGAAGATCATCACTTCCAAGCTCTTGCAGCAATCAGTAACTGCAAGTAAGTGGATGCTTAGTATGCAGAAGCCCTAATATTAAGATGAGCTAAAAGGCAGCAATGGCAGCTAATCTGCACATGAAAGTGTGAGATGATTTTTTTTTTTTTTTGGTATTTTCTAGGCCTTAACAGGTCTAGTTGTCACCCGATGTGATTTTCAAACAAGAGATCAGTTTTTCTGTTGAAAATACCTGAGAGAAAGCAGGAAATATTTGAAAATTATTTTTAAAAGGAGAAGAAATTAGGTACTCACATTTCAAAGTTTTAGAAATCAAAAAAAATTGAAAAATCAGAATCCCAATTTCTGAGTGTATGTATGTCAGTCTGTACAATCATATTGTAATACATACAGAAATGAGCCTTCAAATATATAAATTCTCTGGTATGCAAGTGAAGCCTAGCAACTTAGACTCTTTTGCTCAAAACTGCATAGAGAGACCCTTGAGAATCGTCAATGAGCTCAGATTTTTGGCAGACATCGAAGCAAAATTAATTCATGCTCTTTGTACACTAAATTTCTGACCTCCAGGTAGTACTGCCCTTACCTTTTATTGTAAGGATACTTATAATATTACATATAGCACACACAGTGCTATGGGGCAGTTCTGCACTTTTTATTACTGAGGTTAGCATTAATCTATTTCCATGCATATCGAAAGCATGCCAGTCACTATTTGTGCCAATCTGGTATAGGAAATTGACTTTAAAGTATATTGACAACAATATACAAACCATGTAAATATGTAAATATAATAAAACAACAGGAAGAAATGGGCTTCCAGCTAAGTCTCTTGAAGCTGTTATTACAGATGAGTATATCTCCCTGCACACCTACTGAAGTCTGTTTTCATTATACTAATTTTATATTCTAAGGTACAGTGCAAACAAAACCTTATTGGAAGGCATCTATTTTAACATTTTTAAGGTCTTTGATACCTTTTTTGCTAACTATATAGATTCAGAGCCCATTTTCCAGTCATAAATGGTGCTTTCAGTGTCATAAAAATGACTCATGCTGAGTCACCTGAAATAATACAATGGTGCGTTGCACAAGGAAAAGGTGAATGCTAGAAGAGATGTTTATTTCTGAATTCTTACACTGTTTGGCAATAGAAAATCTTAATTCATGTAAGAAAGCAAAAATTCAGCATTTACAACATCTTTAAACTCCTTAGCATGAGCTGCTTGACAGAGAAAGTAGAATGCAAATTTGATGAAAATACGTAAAAACTGAGGAATATTCAGAAGAATAAGAAAAAGAAAATAAGGGATGTATTCTGTTACATATAGAATCATTTAGAATTCAATATTTGATTCTGCAAAGAATTTAATAAGTTATTTGATGAGCAACTTGAATCACAGGTTATGCCTTTCCATTAAAATCCTATTAAAGTACATAGGTAAATAAAAAGGTTTAAATATAAGTACTCTAAAACAAAGTATTACAATCAATACACAACCTGGTGGACAACACAGATTCAGACTACGAAAAATCTGAAATAGTTAAAGTTCAGATTTATTTAGAAATTATCTTTTGATTATCCTAAATTAAATTCTTTATCTGTAAATTATAATATGAGAAATAATCTCAGCCCAGCCAGAATATACTACAACAGGAAATTATAAATATTTGTAATTCATACTAAATTGCAGTTCATTGTGCATTTCATTTGACACATTTAATATCTGTGGCTTCTTGGTTTCCCTTTTTCTCCCTTTTTATATAATTTCATATTTGTTTTCCCAGTTCACTTCTCTGATCTGTGGCCCATCCCTGCTTTTCTCTCTTCAATAATTAAATTCCCACCTTCATGACTGAAGCACGGCTATGCTTTTCATTAGAGCAAGTCTGTTTTTTAACTTTGCTTTTGTTACAGATTCATGAAATGCCTTTTGAAATTTTTAAAGACAACACGTACTTGAAGAACAGATTAAAAGCAGAGGAAAATGAACAGTAATGAGCTCATTTTCAGAAAAAGAACTCATTAGCATGCGGTCTTTTTGATTTCTGACAAAAAAAATTGGTTCTGGGTGCAGTTCTTTCTGTTGCCTTCAGGAAACGTCCTGTTGCTAGAGTGTGCAAGGGAGGGGGGATGAAGGGGGAGGAAGGAAGGGCCTTTAATAAGTATTTCTGTTAATGAAAGATCATTAAAAAAAACAATTTAGAGGTGAATTAGGGGAAGCATTTCTACTACCATTTTGAGTTTTCTTTTTCTATCTTGTTTTCACTGTTTCCTTAGAAGACTGGTGTAGCAAGTAGGGGAAAAAAAACTACCCAGAGATGAGGCTAATGCTTCTATTCTGCATCTGGAAAAGTCATGATCTCTCAAAAATTTCATTAGTATATTACTTCGGATTAGCCAGCTTTCTAGAGGTTAGGTTCCTTATCTTGGATGCAAGTGCAAGAGTCTCAAGCGGCTGCCTGAAGTAGATGGATTTTGGGTGGCTACTTTTTTTAATTTAGCTGAGAAATTGTATCTTGCATTAAGAAAGCTTTCCAGTGAAAACTGTGTCATGATATACATTTTTACAAATTAAGAATAAAGAAGAAGAAAAAAGAAAGGAAAAGGTTTCTGTGAAATATCTTTCAGCCACAATTCCCTTGTGGCAAAATATGTCCAACCAACTGTAGTCTGAAGCTTATGCCTAGACCTTGTATTGAAAACCTTTCAGCTGTCTTTTGGTGTATTTCTGAAGACATGTATAATCTACTGTCATAACATATTTATGACAGAGAAAAATGTTGAATCTTATTTCCCACTTATTTACATTGATTAACACCAGAAAATACTTCACTTGCGGACAAAAATATATGTGACTAATTCCAGTTTTTCATAAAATAATCACATTCCTCTCATATATATTATAAACAATAAAATTATAATCATCCTCCTTCACACACACACACACCCCCCCCGAAAAAAAAAAAGATAAAAATTCTAGCCTTGAAACAGATTGTCAGGCAAATGTCTTTCAACTGTTTCAACTGTATGGAAAGTATATTATTGACTTCAATGAATTTGCAATCAAGTTCAGATACAATAACATGATTGCTGGTATAGTAAGGCCCAGAGCACATAGGTATCAAATGAAGAAAAGGTTATCCTCAAGCATATGAAAAACCACCAAGTTTTCCTCCCAGCTGTGCCTATACAACCTCTATTAAACCATTCAAACTATTGCAAAATTAGTGCATGGCTTCTAAAACAGCTACTTAAAACTGCTGAAAAAAATTCAGATCCTAAGAACTATAGTTATGACAAACACACACCTTGACCTCATCCAGATAGTAGGTTATCTAAAACACGCACTAATTGACATTCATGTAGTCTGCTCTCTTCACCATTTTAAATAATTACTGTATTTGCCATCTTTTCTTCTCTTAGCCAAGCACAGTGTCCTATGAGACGTAGTGAAGACCAATTGCCTTGCTTTTATTCTTGTTCATAATCATGTGTTTTACTGTTTATTCATTATTATACACTGCTTAAAATACCATTGGATATATGCTCTGTATTGGTATGTGACAAGTAAAAAAGTACCATTTTCATTTTATAGGAACACAAGTAGCAAATGTTTCCAAAACCAACTTTCTTTGTCCCCACAAACAAAGACCTATTTTACAAAACCTAGTATTTTATATAGACTTTGCTTGCGCTATTTAACCATACAAGTAAATAATTTATGAAAATCCATGAAATAGAAAATTAATGTAAAGGTCAGTAGGCTATCAGAAGAAAAAGTGACCTTTGATGCTGGAAATCATTGGAGATTTCTTCAACTCTGCATAGATATATTATGCAGTGCTTTACTCAAGACATTTTAATACTAAGTGTGGGGTTTTTTAAAAAAAAAATAAAAGGCAGATATGAATGTATTTATTCATATAAATCCTTTATATCACTGTAAGACTACTGAAGTGAAAGACACTGGTGAACAGGACTACATATAAATTTCCAAAATAAAAATTAATTACAAAAATGAAGTTCAGTACTTTACTAAATGTACTGAATACTATTTTATCATTTTATCAGTCTGCAACACAAAACTTACTTCAAAAGTAGAAGCAGGATTTTCAGGATTTTTTTCCCCAACCACAACATCCTCAAGAATCAAAGGAAGGAAGAATAGATTTTTAATATATATCACATTCAATGTAAACTTTCTTCGCTTGCTAACTACTTCCTTTTATCTTTCTCATTCTTACTCAAAGTAGGAAGAAATATTTAATGCAAAGTAAAAAGCTTTTCTTTCTTTTCTTTTTTTTTAAGAACTCAAAATTGAAATAATGTCATCTGTTAGTCAGTTGAGGTCAGTGTACTTTCACACACCAGTTTATTTCCAGTAGCTTCTCATGGCTTACTCAAGCAGCAGAGAAAGAATAAATCCTTTTGTTTCTCCACTGCCTCTGTTTTAGAAGACAAGATATCTATGAAAACCTCTAACTATATAACTAGATATAGCTAAATAGTTCTGCATTTTTGTCTCAAATCACAATTTTTGCAAGAATCCTTTGTGTTTCTATGAACAGCTCACTACAGTAAATTTTGTAACATATCTTTTTACGTTGTTCTAATGGCAGAGGTATTTGAAGAACCTTCAAAATACATTTCCAGTTTTGACACATTACATAAAGAGGTACTCTGCATATTAACACAGCTTTATTGGCAGTGATACCACAGCAATCAAAATATGCTTTATGTAATGCTAAAATAAAACCAGGATCAGTACAGTTTCCTTAAAAATACCAGTGAGCCCTCCTAATCTTCTACCTCATTCATTCACAGTCATAAAAAGTAGAATTCAGCACTTCATGCAGAATCAAGTGTATAAGTGTGTAAATTATTACCTCCAGAAAGGAAGAGACTTACCCTTAGTGGTGAGAAAGGGGATAGCAGCTGCTGAAGAGAGATTCTCATAATCCAGAAAGCAAACCAAAGCAATAGCATTCCACAGGAAGATGGGAGGAAAATAGGTCAGATAAAACCAGTGGGTTTCAACTTCTCGATTTGCAAACTCCATGCACCTTTTCCAGAAGCACGACTCCCTCTGGGACAAATCCAAGCACGTGAAAAATCCTTGGACTTTTCTAGTTATCTTTTCCTTGCTTCTCACGAATGGTCCTGGAATTGAAAGCAACTGAATAATAACCAAGAGGATTTAGCCAAAACCTTTTTGAATTTTGATAGTTACGTGGAGTTTAGAAAACAAAGCAAGCATTAATGGAAGTATAGGACAACTAAATATTCTTAGGAAGAAAGAATATTTAAAAATATTTGTTCACTTAGCAATGCTCAGGCAACTTATTTCTGGAAAGCACAGAAAATAAAAGAACTGATTTGGGTTATTAGTTTAATTCTTAAGAACCAGCACTTCACTTATTTTTCCTTATGATTTTCAAAATGGGAATTACCTTATCAAAGGAAAACATGAAAACCGCAAATTAAGTGGCTGGAATAAAACTAATGCCAGTGCATCTTACAGTACCAAGGAGTCCTGACCTAATCTTTAATCTTTTACACAAAATGAACTTGATCTTCAACTTGCTGTCATGAATAATTCACACATTCTACAATACTTTATAGGGTAAGAAAGTTTTCTTTTAGGAATTAATCCAGCATGTAAAATCAGTGAACTCAACTATACAGTAATCAAGTCCTTTCAGAACTGCATGCAAAACTTTCTTTAACCAACACATTAGGTCAATCTGTCCACGTCAGAACTACATCAATAAAGTTACCATTTTGGTACATTTCTGACTGTTATTTCCTGACTGATGTTTTAGGTCAAAAAATAAAACTCATTCAACCAAAGCTGTGACAAGAGTAACCAGCCTCAGGGTCATGGAAACTACCTGTTAATTTGCTGATCACTTTTCACTATGCATTTCTGCTGTTCTGTACCACCAAGTCTTGCTTGGTACTGAGCATATGACAAGGTCCATTTGTTTTTCTCCGAATGCTGTCTTCCTGCCCATCTTTTCTCAAATCTTTGCTGTTTCGCTTGGTTGCTTGATGCCATCAAATTTCCCACACCCACCTGCCACCCGTTACATTAACATTGCTTGTGGCAAGCTCGCTAAACTGGGGTTTTTTTTCCTCTAAAATTGATACACAAGAAAACTGTAAAAGCCATAGCTTGGCTATGACATCAGTTGTTGTACTACCACAGGCTCTAGAAAGATAAGAAAATACGCAGTATGATCTCTTTGGTCAGTGGCTACTGAGGAAGTACCTTTCAGCTTACCTTTTCTGCTGTTCACTCCAGCTCTGAGGGAAACTACAGAAGATGGTGCTAAATTCCCATAAGCACCAGTAGGATCAGAATTTAATTCATAGTGTAGGGATCACATATAGAATTACTGGGAGAAGCTGGCTGTCAGCATTATGATACACGATGGCCCCATTCACTCCTCGGACTTGTTTTATTACACTGCCTGTGATACTTCCTCTGAAGCCAGTGAATTGAGGAACAGACAGAAGAGAGTGGGTAGATAGACAATTATGCTGTCAAAGAGCTGATAGAGTTTATTTGGCCTTGCTCTGAGCCTCAGTGCTTTCCAGGAATGTAAAATAGATGGAAAGATAAAGGAAGTGCCTTTGGTACACAGTGTCCCATTCAGATTCAGAAGACTCTCCTGCCACATCATTTTCTCGGGCTTAAAATTCCCTTTCAGTTAATGTCTGTGGCTCCAGAGACATCTAACCCACATGATGGCAGCAGAGTGTAGGTACCTAAACACGACTGGAGGAATTTTGAAAATTTTACTGTGGATACAATATCAGCCAAGCATTTAAATTCCTGCCTCATTTTAAGATATGAATTCATATTAGTAGGATTCATTTCTACCCATTAAGCAACAACTTGAGGCTTTAATAGGAAAAATGATGGCTGACATCCTGGACAATTGGGACAAAAATCCCAATACATTTTCTGTGGGGCAAAACTTTTTTATTTTTTAAAAACGTGTGCATTCATTTTTGAATGCAAATGAAAAAAAAATATCTGTGACACAGGACCCCAGTAGATCTCTTCCTCACAATTTCACACAACAGTTCTTTCATCAGTCATAAACTCGTCTGCCTACACAATTCAGGGATCATTCTTCTTTCTGTTCCTCTAAATTCAAGAATAATCTATAAAGTCCATATTTATGGCAAGTTTAACTTTGTATCTCTCTCCCATCTATATAGATTTTTCTCTAAGGAAATTAATGCTCCCTTTTTGGGGCAGAAGTACCTCCAAGCTCCCCTTTGGATTCCAAACCTAGAAACATTCTACCCAGCAGCGTACAACAGCTTAATTCTAGGTCATGGGTATTCTTCCAGACAGGTATTTTTTCCTCTGTATTTTAAACATTAGGCTGCAATTTTTTGTAATCCCAGCAGAGGGCAATATAATTAAACCATTTATAAAAGGCTTTTCAAGGCAAATGCTGTACAAACTCTACCGGCGCGCCTCGGGTTTTGTTGTTGCTGTGAGTTTGGGTTCCCATGCCAAATGTTTTAATATTAAAAATGCTTTTGATCCCAGAAAGGTTCTAACTGTTTATTTCTCTTTTACCGCCCAAAATGCACAAGTGCCTTCTCGATGCCTGAAAACATCTCTGCGGAAAATCAAGACACAGCCCTCCTTGCTATCATTTTTCTCTTGTCCTCAGTCACCCATCTCAATGTAAATGTGGTTACAATATGCCTCACATCCATAAGAAATCTGCACATTAATATTTAGTTTTAAAAAGCTAGTCTCAGAGGTACCCTTCAAAATGGATTAATGGGCAAATGGAAGCAAATCACTTGAAAATACATGATAAATGTTATTTAATTCATTCTATGGCTTTGCTATTCACACACATTCATCTGTGCAGTCAAACACTCACATACATATGAAATGAAACCTCACTTTAAGAGCATAACTGCAGGGAAACCTGCACTGAGAATGAACAATAAAGCATTATTTTACACTATGCAAGTTTATGGGTCATGAGAGATTGTGCACTGTTTGTAAAGATTATCCCAAGGATAAGGTTCTGTGGTTTTATTTACTGAAGTCTAGATACATTTATACACTTAGGAGTTCTTAGAAGGATAACCAAAGCTCTAAGACAAGAACAGAACAGCCACCTGACAGATTTTACAAAATTTCACAATACAACCAACTGTATCAGAGTTTTATAATTCATGAAGGAGCAATATTCCCTACTGAGCATTATAACCAGTCAAGATAACACCAAGAACAGCTGGTGTGATTTCCCTCTCCTTGAGTGTGAAGCGACAAAAGTATGAAACAGCTGGAAAATACATTCAAAGTATGATTGGCCCAGTGTCACAATCAAAGTGCCAGGTAAGCTGGTTGCAAAATACTAGTTTTATTTATTTCCTATCTAATTTGTAACAAGACTCATATATGCATGGAAATGATAAAGTGATAATGCATTCAGCATACCTCTACATAGATTCCATACGTGCAAAAAGAATGGTCTTCTTCTAAAAGTACATTTGAGTCTTCTCATTTCTTCATCATTTCTTTTATGGTAAAGATTTTGGCATCTTCAGTCTACTGTGTATTAAATGGCAACAGTATTTCCTGTGTGACTGTCAATGGTTTGCGCAGCAAGAGGAGATTGCAAGTTCTGTCCCGAGTCTAATATTCACTCAAGTCACTCCTTGGCTGCACATTCTGCAGAGAACAAAGTAGCCTATATTTTAGTAATATATACATAAATATATATACAATATTATGTATACTATGCTGGACGCAATTCAAAGCTCAGCTGAGAGTTTTCAATTTGTAATATAACCAAACAGTAATATACATCAAGAAACCAATGTGGTTAGAACACAGCAAAACCCTTTCCACAAAATGTTCTAATTTTCTAGTAGACCACAAAAATCTGAGGCCGAGTGTCTTTACTGACATGTGACAAGATGCAGGATAGCATATAGGAACTGCATGCCCTGTCTCCTTGCATTTCCAATTCCTCTCCTCATCAGACTGAGAAGAAAGGCTTGTGAAGAAAGAACTGATACCTCCTGCTTCTATTTCACCCCTTTGCAGGTCACACAATCTAGCAACCAACTCGCAACTGTAAAATGGCTTCTTTATTTTCATGGAGACATCTATTATAGAAGCAAAAGTTACTTCTATACTCCTTTTATCTGCAGTGTTCTGCTAGCTTTTGTTCACACGAAGAAGCCAGAAAGGACTAGATGACTCGATACATTAGAGGTTCATAGTGGAGGGGAAAAAAAAAAAAAAAAAGAAGTCATCTTCCTTGCAGTGGAGAGTGACTGACAGTAAGATAAAGTTACCAAAATGCTTATCAGAGCATCTCTATAAGCAACAGAAGTAATGGTGCCTGAGAGTTAAAAAGTTTTTGACATTTGAGAAATAGCAAAGTACTGAGAGAACAGTGACGTTTCTATTGTTACAGGTCTTTTAAAGGTGAAGCAGGTCGAACAAATATCTGACTGAAAAAACCCCACCACGTTGATTTAAATAATCCTGCTTTGGTCCAGGTAGATGGACTTGATCTATAAAGATCCAGATGCATTTCTCTAATTCCCATAGATCTGTGTCTTCCAGATGGATTCTTCTTTGGCAAGATGGTAATTGAATTAAAGGTTGGGGGTTTTTTTCCTGTTGCTGGGACTCTCACAGCCTCTTTCTTTCACACAGACAGATATTCTAGTATGTGTGGGAACTGAGGTCACGGCTTCGCAGGGCACGTTTTTAATTAAGGTTTTGGAAACTCAGTATCTTTAGACCGCCACTCTTTTTAGATGAGACTGCCATCAGTCAGCAGATCCTCACATTTTTAACGGTCATTCCTTTAGGAAATATGACTAATTACTCTTAGACAAAATACTTTCGTTTTCAGTTAAGGTTGACCCTTTTGTTTCTAACATTTACGTTATTTGATGCATTAAAGCTACTGTTAGATTTGGTTGCATATACACAGACATTACATAGGGATGATTAATGGTTTCTGTTCATGTGGCATTGCCAAAACTCCACTTTCCTGTGCAGTGCAGCAGCAAAAAGATGATATATTGCATGGAGTTCAGAGTTCAGAGAATGCCATCTAAATTAATTACCAGTTTGGAGGGACTGATTCATCAAGCAAACTTGAAATAATTAAATACGTACAGCTTTGCCTAAACGAGACCTACTACAGGAGGATAAATGAATAATCAAACACATGAATATTTTAACATCAATAAAGTGATCTCAATTAAAAAGTCGGTATTTGCATATCTTAACCACACTGTGGCATCATGGGTCATGACATTTGCTTAAAATGAGATCCAACTGCAGCCTAAAGAGTAGAACTATATAGAAAGAGACTGAAAAAAGCATCACCTTAGCATTAACAAAATGGTAGTATAGTTCTGATTGGTAGTAACTTGCAGCTGTTCAGAATTAATGGTTACACAGCAGTGCCTCACACTTGCAGGAACATTGCAAAAAGCAGTGGCTCCAGCTGAATTTCAAAGGCATTAAGAATGAAACTTTACCCTACTCCTCAGAAAACAGCAGGGTGTACACTTTAAAAAGCCATCCCATTTTGAGCATTTTAAAAACACTTTGTATAACAAGACAGAAAATTCACTGGCAATTCAATGTGGACAAGGGCAAAACTAAAAAATGTCTTTCAAGCTAGATGCCAAAGAACCACCAAAAGCCTCAAACCTTAAAAAGCTAGTTAAAAACTTAAAGGCTTTCTTTTCTCCAGCTATAAAACACTGCTCAAAATTCAGATGCAGGGAAGATGGTGAGAACACCTTTGCTATTATATTCAGTGATTAGCTTTGTGAATTAAAGTTTCACATATTCATGCTAGAGTTTACTTCTTTTAATATATTAGACTTTAAAATGTCATATATTCATATATTAAATAAAAATTATATCTTACATCTGATAACAATCATCAACAATAATGGTAAGAACTAAATGCACACCCAAATATGTACTTTTGGTACCATGGGAAACCATACATCAGCATTCAAGAAAACCAAATGTTTATCTGATTTGCTGCTTCATTGCAAAAGAAGGGATTTTTCCTCTTGTTCAGACACAGAATACATTTCACCCATGTTCATTTAAATGATCCAGAAAATATCTATTTTTTCTCCACTTTCAAAATGGCCTAAGTACCTAGTGATTCTGTTTCATCAAACCCATTTAATTTAGAGCAGTAGTTTTTGTAGTTTCTTTTAACTCATCAATGCATATAATTTCCATATTTTTTCAGTTTAGAGAATAATTTGGTCATTCTTTCATGTTATAACTAATGAATATAACTTGCTAAAATTTTTTTTATGGGTTGTGGCTTTTTGCATAATATTATTTGTTTCTATTGAAAAAAGGTCTCTCTACTCTTAGTGTTATAAAGTTACACAATCAGAAAAAAATAATACTACTAAAGTTTTAAATAAAAACTTGCATTGTGTTTTAGATGTTAGAGTTGCCAAATTTGGCTGAGTAATTACAGAGCTATGTGGTAGCATTAAAATACCCAGTTGGGAAAATTATACGAATTTAAAGCATAAACCATGTAACCTCAGCAGTATATTCGAGTGTCCGGACAGAGATCCTTGTTTCAATAGATTCCCCAACTGCTGTGTACAGGTCTCACAAACTAGGTGCCTCTTGAGTAGTGCAAAATCCATCACAGTATCTTCTCTTGGCCATGCTGGAGCATTTCCCCAGTCTTGACACTTACTCATCAGAGGGAATAGCCCTGGCTCACCCACTTCCCTACTGCTGACTCTTCAGAGATTTAAACAAACCCTCTCTCGGTACTCAGTTTTCTATTTTAAAGCATTTCATGAGGATGAGGTAGGACAAGACATAAAAAAGAAGCTAAACAAAAGCATAACTTTCCACATGTTTGAGTATATCATCTCTTTTGAGATAGTACAAAAGCAAATGGTAAAGGAAAAAAGAAAACAAAGCTCTAAACACAGTTACCTGATTTGTTTCCCCAAGGCTGGAGTCTAATTCCTTTCTCCTTGTGGTCACAGATGCTCCAAATCACAGAAACAGGCAGGCAGGCACAGTCTCATGCGAGGCATAGCCCTGTAAATACAATTTTTTTGCCATTCCTAGCAGATGGCCACAGGCTTTGTGATGACCTGACCCAACAATGCCAGGTCCCAAGGGCTGGGCTCGACTTGCTGTGGCCCCAGCCAGATTTAGCTGTGGTAACAGGCAAGCGAACATTTCCTCCCCTGCATTGTTAATAACTGTTAAATCATTATCTGAACAGACAATAAACTCTGCGTTCCATATGTAGATACACACATATATGCAGGATGTCACCTTTTGCTGACAGCAAGAGTTTGCAGGTAACAGAGCACAAAATAATAAACATCCATGGCTTTTATTGTTTTGCCCAAAAGTTCTTAAATGGCTGATGATGGACACCTTTTAAATAGTATTCAACCCCCTCCAAAAATAATAAAGCTCTCTTTTCCTCTCAAACAATTTTGATGTTTCTAGTAAGCAGGTTATGCTATAAATTTCCTTTCTGCATCAATTATTCACTGGAATGAAAGAATCTACTGGAGGGAAAGAAAAGAATCCACCTCAGAGTATTCTTCCACCATCTGCTCTTTCATAGAGATGGCTGTCAAATCACCTTCACTGAAGTACACAAAAGTGTACTTTTGCACAGCGAAAGTGTCCTTTTTTTTTTTTTAATCTTCACCTGAGATTAGAATGGAGAAATCACAGAGGGTTCATCTGTAGATAACTCATCTCACGGGACTCCTCTAAGTGCACAATTTTCCCTTTCCTTTAGCAGTGCTGAAGAATAGCACATTTCCTGCAATCACTGTCCTTGTGACAGCTACACGACTGCAGCCAGTAATATCATATTAATAATATCAATAGCACTTTGGCAGTAATTCTTTTAAGCATCCAAAATACACAGAACTGGGCCAGGGCAGGAAAAGTAAATTTGTTCTTAAAGATAAAGATTATAGTATGTTGTTCTTTTCATGTGTTTCAAAATAGACAGTTAATAAAGTATGCCTCACAAAGGCAGGAAAAAGATTGTGAAGACAGAAGAACAACTGCTGACAGTATAAAACCACTCAGAATGTCTAAGACAAGGCAATATTATATGAAATTCTTTGAGACAATGTCATGGTGTGAACTGGAAGAACGGCATTAAATAAAATGTAGAACAGACAAGAACAAGGCGAGGAACACTTGCAGAACTATTTCAACCATTTAAGCACATTAAATTAGATGAAGCAATTGCCTATGGCACCTAAAACAAAATGATACTTTCATAAAAATCAATGAGTGTTACCCACTGACTAAGAACAGGATTCCACTAAATGGTCAAATTCGTATCTGAATTATAATTCTGTAAAACTGAAGTAACCCTAATAACCCAAATAACCCCAATTATTGTGGCTACATATATATAATTGAGTAGTAACTGACTGTAGGTATTCAATTAGCGATGATAGCTAATTGAATATACCACCCAACATACAGCAGAGTTAAAATAAAATTATTCAAATGTTACTGAGAAGAGATTAGGGAATGATATGAATGCACTAATTCATTTCATGGGCCAAATCTATTCATTCCTGTAACTGAAAAGAGAATTACATAGGATATGACTTCATTTTTGGTTTTAGCTGTTGTTTCTTGAATTCCAATAGCGAGGTTATTGCTACTAATCCTAAAAAGGCCTCTTGGTAAATACATTAGCTTGTAGACTTAATTGACAGGGGGAAGACAGAAGGGGAAGAGTTCAAGGAAATCTTCCCACCCCCAAAATTAATTTCTTAGCTCCCCACTACCAGTAGTCAAAATTATCATTTTGCCCTATTCAGTGTTGCTCATTTGATTGCCATTCTTCTTTTCTGTTATAGGCTGGAGAACCCCTAAGGGCATCCTAGACCTAATACATCACATTCCAGTAACACAGTCGCACAGCCATTTACCATTTCACAGCCTGCATTGGCATTAAAATTCCATTCTTATTTCTGTGACAGAGACTGTAACAAGAATAGGATTGGTAAACCAGGAAACTGTTATGATGGTGATTGTAATAGGGAAGGGGAAAAAAATATGTAATTTTCCCCTATTCTTATATTCTGAAGATTACACTTGTGCTCCTTGAACGATATGCAAAGAAATCAGTGATGTTGGTAAGAAGCAGAAAAGACTGAGAATAGTAATTTATAAAGATATAAGACTCCTCTTGAACATATATACATATGAAATCAAACTGACTTTTAATTAGAATACTAAATCAGAATTCACATGCAGTCAAAGTGTTAGCAATGTTAAATTTTTTCCAATGCAAATTCAAAGCAAAGCATCGTCTGTGAAAATGCTGCAATGGAGCAGAAACAGGTTGGGTATTTTTTCCCCAGTGCAATTTTCTGCCTTAATGGAGAAGCACACATTAAAAGCTGGTTCATAGCATTCCAAGATTCTTTGTAATACTGTAAGATTTATTAAAGATGATGTGGTATTTCTTATGCCTTTTGTTCAAACTTTAACAGAAATTATTTTCAGCCAAACAAGTAATTGGATATTATCTCTATCCTGTGGTATTTCACTTGGACTAATGTACTGAGACAACACACTAACAAAAATCAACTTCTAAGAGAATCAAAAGAGGATATGTGATAGACAGCTCTGTTACAAGTTGGACCAGCTCATGTAGCAATGAGTTTTACCTCAGTTAAAGAACAATAAATGAACACTTTTCATTGAATACATCTGATTTCCTTAGTGGTTCTTGCTCACTTTTTCAGTTTATAGAACTTCATATACTGCAGTCCCTCACCTGAAACACAGCAGTGAATCAATTCAAGCATGACTGGATAAGTGTCTTCTAAATTTAAGAAACAGATCATGAACATTTGAATTACCAGTGAAGTATTTTCATTCATTTAGAGTGAAACATCCATTCTCCATTGGGTAATTAGCAGAATGGTATCACAGAGGTGTCGGCTGTTTTTAAACTTTTAAAAAGGAACCGGTCCTGTAAGCATCTACCATAGGCTGTGACCCCTGCTAAAACATTAGATGTACATAAACATTTAAAAAACCAGCAAATTCAGTGAGTGCCTTTTAATTAAATATCTTAGTCATGATTTTTTAGACTATTCTTCGTGGATTCCTTAAAAAACTTCAAAATGGAAGGAGCCTAACTATCATATGGAGAAGATCATGATGCATCATTCAAGTTTTTAAATCCAACATTCTCAAGTTGGATGCCTACAGCATTGTTTTTGTGCACTTAACTAATTTATACCTCAATTTACTTGGGATTCCTGAATTAAAAGCTGTTCTCCCTGTAAATCAAATGAGCTCGATCAAATATGCACTTTTGTAACACACCTACATTGCTCTGCAGAAGCAATAATATGGGAGCTTTCAAAATATAAACTCTGAATAATCCTCAGATTTTTTTTGGTCTTCTGCCACCTCCCACAATTGCCCAGAGCAATTAATGGTGAATACAGCACCTGTAACAAGTGTGAGAGAAAACAGAGCAGACTTGACCAAGAGTGTGGCCACTTTTCAGCAATTACAATACAGCACCAGGGAAAGCTTGAAGCTATTCTAAATTGTTTTTAAGAAGGATGATCACATTTTAACCCTTCTTGTCTCTTCCTTCCTCAGATTTATTTGCTAGAGCTTTTCCCAAATCCTAGACACAGAGTATGCGATATTTCATTCCAATGCCTATCATAAAAATGAATATATTTTTGATTCTATTATACATTATGATCTGTTATGTGTACAACATGAAAGTCTTTCAGGATATATTTTCCCTCTACTGAAGTTATGTATTACCTCTCTTAACCTTAGTAAAGTTATATGCATGTATCTGAGAGAAAATCAGAATATATGACTTTGGAAGCTCTGTAATTAGAAAATTACAGTATTTTTAAAACCCAGAGGCACCATAATTAATTACTGTTCTGTATATCTTTGAAAGTTTTATTAATTTTTTGGTTTAAAGTGAAAAAAGTCATGTTTTTTTACTACTTCAAAGCTTTGTAAGAGTATCTTAACTTTTAAAATAATTAGTTATCTCACCCAGGAATGACAAATTTTTCTAGGGCAAACACATTCTGTGCAGAATTATGACAAAAGTAACGTTGTACCTTGCACAATTCAGTGCACACGGGAGGGAAAGGGGAGTAGGGGGCAAGACATTTGAAAATAATATTTTTGTCATGGGAGATCAGTAATGCTTTGACCTGCTTTCTTATTCTGAAATAATGTTTTCATACATGATGCTAGTGAAGTTAATAACATTTATTATATCTGGATTTTGTTTGATTTTTACTGCATATTTCATTACACTGTCATTTCCACACATTTATAGAAAAACCTTGCAGAAGTCATCCTGAAATCTGAATTGTACTAAAACAAGAAGCAGAAAACTAAGTGCATGTCACCAAGTAGGCTTCTTACCCTTCCCTATATGGAATTACTCTATTCTAATGGGTTTCATTAGCAAGACAACTTTTCATTGAATGGAACAAGTAACAGATTGATATAGATCATCAGACGACTTTTGTATCTTCACAAATGCTGTTTCACTTCTGTGCTCTGCAATTATTTAAATCTAGAAACAAGATGTGATGAATACTTACTGGTTTTGTGAATGAGCTAAATAGTTGAAACACTAAGGACCTGGACATCTATATCCATGATATTGTAGGTAGTGCTTTGGAGCTGTGAACAACTAGTATCTTGTCACATCTACTGACAGGGTAATGGAAAAGACAGAATAAGATAATTCACATATTATCACTAGAACTTGTCTCCAGAACAAGGTTCACTAAGCTGGAGTGTATTATTTATGCTATTTTTGTAGACTATGGGTCAGTGCTTTCCAATTATATTACAAGCAGTTTAGAGAGACACATGATACACTCTGAAAAGATATAAAACTGCCAGACCAGTTGCTTCTAAGTCTTTCTGACCAATATCAGACATTGAGATTGCAAATATCACTCCTCTAAATATAATTTCTTTTCTATTATGCTGTGCAATCAAATAAACACAGGCTTTCCTGCTTCTGTTCTCAAGACAGTTAGGAAATTGAAACACCAGAAATTTAAATCAGAAGTCTTTTAGGTTTATGCTGGCATTTTAATAATCACCTCATTGTATCTTAATATGTTACCACAAGGGGCAATTTTTCACATGCTGCACCACCCACACTATTTTAACACAAGTCTCCCTTTCACATGCTTTATTCTCCTCAGCCTTGTACATTCACATCACAAATATATGCTAATGCATTCAACAGATTATCCACCCTACTGTTCCGCTCATCAAGATCATTAGAGAGCTGCTCTCCTTATGTGCCTGCACTTTATCTGTATCTCTTCTAACACACATTCAGGGGTTAACATTGACCAGGTTGACATAACCTTTGGTAAATGTAATTGGTACTTAGTGAACTATGCAAATCTACTATTAGGCAGGAGTAATAATACGAGTAGAATGCTCTTGTTTACCTAGACATAAATTCAAACTTTTCATTAAAGAGGGAATAACCCTCAAATTTTATGTTTCCAATAAAAAAATAGAACATATAATAATTAATTGCATTCAAAATACTAGAAACTTCCTTTTCCATGCTTTCTTTGCTGGTGTGCATGTGGGATTTACTTTTCCATTGAAATGGGGAGATAAAACTCTTTCACTCTAAGCTTCTGGTAGTTTAGAGCTATTAGAAATATGATATTACTTTTCTTCCAACCTTGGTTTTCTGGAACATTCTGGTTTGTTACTTTTACATCATTTTGGCCTTACAAATTTATGTGCATATGGGTAATTATGGTGTAGACTTCTAGGCTAACTACTTTTCCCATATCGAGTTAGCTCACAGTGAACAAGATTTAGGCTTTTCATCATCTCTGACAGATGATTTCCACGTAGAACCAATGGTGAGAGTCCTTTCCCCATGCAGGACCTTCTGTTATCAGTCATAACTTACATGAACCCTCCAATAATGTTATAATTTTCTTCACACATGCAGATATACTGTTCTCAAGTCATCTCATACAAATAGCAGCGTAAAACTGCAAGCATTGGACACCATACTGTTTCTTTGCAAAGGTTATATGGGCTGCACTGGCTGTGCTGGAAGCTAGACCAGAAAAACCCAAAAGTTCAGAGAAGAAAACAGTTCTGTTCTCATGGGACATAGAGACTGCTAGCTGTGCTAAGGGAGCTTGCAAGCATTGGGAACTATAGCTGTTTTTCTCAAAGAAGTTGCAAGCTTCCGCAGACACGTCTCACATCAGTTAAGACTTCAACAAGACTTCGCAAACAAGTGCTGAGATACAGTGACAAAAAGCTCTAAGTTAGTAAGGGCCAAATTTTACAAACTTTGCTCTGTTAGTTAAAGCTCACCTATGAATAAATCATAAATGAGGTGTTTACTACTGCAAAAATGTTTTATGAAGGAAAACTTACCTGTTCTGATGCAGAAATATTTCGTGGTAAGATTCACAATTGACTATAATCTCTTCTAGCCTCCACTCATCTCTGTGAAGAAGAGTTCAGGGAAAATTAGTAGATGTTGAAAGAAAATCTTGTTAGTTAATAAGCTTAACTTTCAAAAATGAGTAGCATGGCCTCTTTGCAAATAATTTAGAGTAAGCTTTTAGAACGTGTTTCAAAGCAACGCATGAAAAAGAACAATTATAGTTATTCAAACTGTGTCTAATATTAATTGCAGTTGCAGGCACAAGTGGGACAAGTCTTATTTCAGAAAAGGCTGCAGGGCAAAACAGTAGGATATTCAGAAAAATGCGGAGGGGAAGACAACTTATATGTTTGCAGCTTTATGTCCTGAGTAACAATAACATTAAAATATTTCTTTTGTAGAAGAGATGAACCAGGGTCCTCAATAAGAACAGCCTGCTGACACTGATACTTACTGGGAAAAAACCAAGCAGATATTTCCCTTTATTATGGGCATTATTTCAATATCTGTTTTGAACACTGGTTTTGGTTAGAGAGATAAACATCCTGCAAGTTTATAGGCTTTAGAAAAAGCCAGAACCACCCTCAGGTGGTTCTAAAGAATACATAGCAGCTCACACTTTTCTCCTAGCACAGTAAATAAACATAAAAAATTATCCAAATAGACAAGAGATACAAGCTCTTCTTCTGAAAATGAAGCTTTTACTTGACAAGGAAAAAAGGAACTTTTCAAGTACTTACTACTTTAGCTTCTCTCTGAAGCTAAAGTAGTATCAGTAGTATAAAGTTTATCAGAAAATTTACCCACAAGGCATTTTTAATGAGCTTCTCAAAAGATTTTTGTGCAAGAAAAGTTTAATACAAAGGCAGTTTGTCTTCATAATTTACATCTTTTTTCTACATACTCAGGATGAATTCACCTAAATATTTATTCAGCCTTTATGTTTCCTTTTGGTGAGAAATAAAGTGGGTTAAACTTAAATTTTAGAAAATGTGACTCTACTCAAAATCTGTATGTAAACTGTATGTAAATTTCTTTTTCCAATATCTGTTCATAAAGTTTCACAACCTTGACTTAAACACTGTGAAGGAGCACATAAAAAAATAAACAAAAATTAAAAATAATAACTGGCATTGAGACAGAAGAAGGGCTAGAGTACGAAAACCAGCCCAGAAGAGATATTCCTAGCTCCCAGGATACTGTTCAGCTGATTCTCAAAGAAAACACTTAAATTTTAAATATTAATGCAGATGCACAAATTGGGCCATCTGGAATAAAAGCAGTAAGTTTACCAACCCTTGGTTGCAACAGTTTTTTATCATATGCCATATGGAAACAATTGTTCAAACCTCATACAACAAAACACAGGCAACTTCCGTTATTTTGAATTCTATAAATTACAGGTGTTTTAAAATTCAGAATGCATTGTATGGCCAGTAATGCCTATGTATATTCACACATCAGTAAGAAGTCAAATGGGAATGTGGTCTATGCTTCACCTAAAGAAGCATCTGAAATCCAAAGTATTCAAAATACTACCATAGCTCTTGTAAATTTTCTGGATTTTTTTTTTCTTTATAGAAACGTCATAAACTTTTGGTAAGAAATAGAAGAGTTTGTATTTGTTCTGAGCTGTCACTATAAACACACAACTATGAAATGTAATTACTTGATATACTCCAATTTAAAGAAGCTGCCTTTCATTAACACACAGCATTATTTTTAGAGAAAAAAAATAGTAAAGGAATGTAGAGAATATTCAGCTACTATTATTCATTACTTATATTAAAAAAAGTACCTCAATGCCTCACACTCTGGCAAAAAGATATTATGGCTGTCACCATAATTCTGTGTTCAGCCTTAACTCTTGTATTGGCCCCAAATTAAACAATTTTTTGCTACAAGACTGTGACATAACATAAAAACAGAAGTCCATAAATTTTCTTCTAAAAGTAGGTTAATCACATTTTAATCACTACCAGTCTAGAAAGTTCACTAATAATACGTGATCTTTATTTTTTTCACTGTAGAGCTTGTAGCAGACAAAAAGTAAAAATAAACATATTGACCAACATGGAAGCCATTTTATCCTGTTCTCTCATCAACAAATTTGAGAAAAGACAGCCATACAATACTGAGACAATTCAACATCTTGTTATTGCTCTGGATGGACTGAGTCTTACCACGATCAATTGTATCAAATACCACACAGCATTTCAGAAAACCATAGGAGACAACTAAACTTGTTTCTGCTTTAAGCTAAGAACAATTCATAGGAGTCTGACCAATATAAACTGAGAAACTTTGCTTAAGTATTGTTTGAAAAGAGGTTCCTTCAGGTGACAAAGGGATCTTCTGCATATATGAAAAAACATATATTAAACCCATACTGGCAGAAGAGTATTTTGTGAAGCATAGCTTATTAAACCATAAACTAAATTTTGAGCAAAATTACCAAGCTTAAAAATTGAGGAAAAAAACCCCAAATCGTGATGATGCATTAAGCCTTGGTGTATGTGTATGATAATTTAATTATGACAGATTGAAGGAGTTCCTCAGACCTAAACAAAACAAAAGTCACACAGATAAATTGCAAGCAAGTTAATATGTATAAACATGCTTAGATTTTATGATATAGCCCTATTCAGAATCAAGTTTGCCCAAGGGAAATTGCTGAAATTTTGCAGCTTGAAGAAAAGATAACAGTTTTCCATGCATGCACAGTGTGAAATCTTCAAAGATAAAGTTGATTTCGCTCTGAGCTTTACTTTGCGTTTTGGAATTTAAACGACAAAAAGTAATTTGTCTTTAAAATTCAGCAATCCATAAACCTGAATGGCCTAATGTTTGTCATATTAAGTGAAAAAAATCTCAAGTTCAGTTTTCAATACAACTTACAATAACAGTCAATCAGCAGTATTAGTTTTACATTCAATATTATTCTTAGGAAACTAATAAAGTTCAATTAACATTCTTAAACTGTTCTAGATAGAAATGGTAATATTACTGAGGTATAATCAAGATACATGGTTTAATAAAGAGACAACAGTAAGTGTAGTTTGCTTTCAGAACAAAGTACATTGTTTTAACAATTTATCCTCTGGACTTTTTCAAATTTACAGAATTTAGATGTCATAAAAAGTAGAAATAAACTTAATCTTTCTATACTGTATTCTTTTAGTAAATAGAAACAATCAGAAAGGGGCCACCCAATCCTATATTTTTGTTCTCATGAAGTCCTCAATGTTTCATTTGAGTAGCACGCAGCTGAAAATATTGCTAAGATTCTATAAAAAGTGATTATTACTGCAGTGCATCTGATATTGGGCAAAATATTTAAAACTTCTTAAAATTAAAAAAGTGATTATATGCAAGCAGATCATGTTTTCTAGAGAAAAAAAGTACTACAGAGTATGAGAACATAATCTAAGGTAGAGGACTAGAAACGTTTGCATACATAGACATGTTAGAAATTGCTTATTTGCCAAGAAGCTGATTATCATGAAGAATGAAATTTAACAGTGATGATCATTGAAATACTCCAATTATTTGATAAAAATAGCCCTGAAAAAGCAGATCTGTAATGAAACACTTTGAAAACAAGATATACAGATAGAAAAAAGATTAGAGCCTGCACAAGAAAGCTTATTTGACCATTTGTTTGATATTAGATAACGAATGTCAAAGGATCAAAGATTCCAAAGGTTTTAATGTGATTATAAAAGACCTGCCTTAAACACCACTGAAAAAAGCTGATTTCAAGCTGTCCATCAACATCACCTGATTGTTAAGGGGTTTGCAGACATGCGAAAGCTCTCTGTGCCTACACATAGATACAAGCATCGAAATATAACCTTTGGAGACTGCTGAGAAGCTGGCATTCAATATTTAGACCACCAGACTTAATCTTGAAAAAATGAGCACATACATATAATCAGATATATTTACTTTCATAAAATAATAATTTTCTTAAACTCAATAAAATAATAAATGAAAAGACATCTTTACAAATTCCAAGTAAAGATATAAATTTCATCTCTGGAGAGATGCTAGCATATTCATGGCACTTAAAATACAACTGCCCGTGCACTCAAGCACCCCAAACAAACCTCATCAAGCTACTCTATCGATTTTTGACTCATCTTCAAATAAGGCTTGCTTCAGAGACTTTTTTCCACAACATTAAAAATTATTGGGCACTATTACACTATTTTCATCTCAATGGTTACCAACCAACAGTTACAGCTACCTGGTATTGTTCAATACCCCAGTTTCAATTTAATCCTGAAGAACCTTAGATTTGAAGTGACCTATGTCAGGTATTCTAAGTAATTTAGTTGGGTACTTCAACCTTCTTCCTTGAAGTACTCAGCTAGAACTGGATGCTGGTCACCAGCATCCCTATCTGCCCTTCCTGGTCCAAAGCTGATGATAACAGTGTTAGAATTTCATACATGTAATGTTCATTCATGATGATGAAGCCAAGAACAGATAGTATTTCTTAACTCAAGTCACCTAACAGGTGACTCAGGTCACTCAGTATTTCTTAACTCAAGTGACCTAACACACACCTTTGCTTCTTCTGCTCCACAGGTTGACTTAGTAAGGTGCATCAAACAATTCTTTCAGTGACCTCACTGTATGTTTTCTGACATCAGCAACTGCTGCTTTTCACTGCCTTGTAGTGTGTGTATTTGTGTCTTATTTGTCTTTTTCTGACCCTTTCAACTTCTGATAAAGAAACACTGCACTATTTTCCATATAATTAATTTTCCATGTTTCTTCCAACAGGGCCCCCACGTGCTTTGCTTCTCTTCCTACCTATCCATAAAGTCTTGACTGAACTTAACAAACCTCACTCACCAACTCTGGGATATGATAATTTTATCACCTTTGCACCTAACTGACTCCAGTGTATATACAAAGTGAATTAATAATGTCTAAAAGTGGCCTCCACCTTGAATGCAAAGTCCTCACCCCAGACAAGGGTAGAGAGAAAAGCCCAAGGCAGATGGAGCACCACAGTTCCACCCATATTTTAACTCATAGTTTGTAAAGTGGAGACATCTACTAAATTCTATTTCTTTCAGGCATTTTGTAACGGCAGAGCAAGAACCCTTTTATGTAGTTGTATTTAATACCTGCATTACCTTTGAGATATAGTGCTGTTGTGATCAGTAGAATACAATTAAAGGTCAATACAACATTTGAAACTGAAAAATTCATGGCTCAGTAGTTAATTCATAGAAAAACGTGACTTTACACCTAGAGCTGAGTGCATTGTTGAATTTAACTATGAAAATCAAATTAAATAACTTTGCTTCATATATCATTTTCTCTGCCAACTAAAAAAGGGTTACCTGAGCTTTGTCCATATCCATAAAATTTCCATATAGGTTCTTGACTTTTAGTATTAAAGCCTACACTGGATTCTGGACTACTTATTAATATGCATTGGCTTGACTGTCTGAGACTTCCCATATGATCGAGGTCTAACTCTAGGAAAGACTTTTTTTTCACTTCATTTCTTAATACAGACAGACTGCAGTATGAATAAGCTACTTCATCCAACACTCTTCTAATTGTACAAAGCACAATATATTCTATTTCCCCCATTATTTAAAACTTTTGCTGTCGTTTCTTTTGATTATACCACTGTAACAGCTTTAAAAGAAGTAACTTGTACCGGTGAAACCAGTGACATTACCACAGAGATGCTGCTTAGCCCTACTTTCAGTTCCACTCTACATGTCATACAGTGAGTGCACAAGATGACACAGGACTAGAAGCCTGACCTGTTTTCACAGATATATTGATGATTCACCTGAGCATATTTTAAACTTGTAGGTCCTATACGCCCACCGAAACAAATCTGGAAAGCTTCTCAAAGAGCTACATAACATTTTTAAATTACTTCCAATTGTGCTTTTTCCATAAAAATATTTTCAGGGATTCATTGCTAAATTCTGTAATCCCTTTGGCTATACAGCCTAATTATTTTTTTTTTCAAAAATGAATACTAATTCTTCCAAATTATCTTGGAAAAAAATAGGAAGATTCATAGATACTGGCAAAGACAAAGTAGAATAATTTTTTGCCCAGATCCATCTGACACTATGTATCTTGCCATTAGGAAGGCTCTGAAGGAGACTAGGGGGAGAAAAGTAAAATAAATATTGAAACAATTAGAGCCTATAATAAATATGTTTTGGGGTTTGTTTTTTTTTCAGTAGAGCTATTTGAATTCTAATGAGGTTTCTGTATAGTTATTTTTACTAAAGGTAGCATGTCTGTTTCTTTTCAATGCATTAAGAAGCTAACACTGAAATTGAGGATTATTTTAAACTTTCACTGAGCTACTAAGCATTGGAGACATTTAGTATCTTTCACAAGTTGTTTGGTGTGTTACCGGGTTAAACCCTATTCAGGAATTAGCCATTATATAGGTGTCAAATCACAGCACAAATATAATGTCTGATTGGCCTGTCTAACCACAGTTATGGCTTTCAAAGCTCACAGTAGATTTTGCATGAGGCAGCATTGTCTCTTAATGGTTCACAGCATTTTTAACGTAGGATATCAGAAGAATAGCAAACCACAGAACCCTACTTAGGTTTATACATGTCATAAAAGAAAACAAATAAGAAAATACAGGGTTTTTTCAAGTTTACTGTCATCAGAAGTGTGTGCTTACTCTACGATCACAGCATATATTCACGTATTGTACCTTCTGTAGCTGGCAATACAATGTTTAGGGTCATAAAAGCAACTGTCATAATACTGTCATAATATAGCATACAAAGGCTCATACGCAATCTATCACTACTTTCATTATTTGTAAAAGTTAATGTTGGCCAGAACCCTGGCAATATAATTTGCTTACCTGAAAAGTGTAATACAATTTTTAACTCGTGTGCTAACTCACCAGAAACAAGGCAACTTTGCTTCTCAAGGACATCTTCCCCAATAATGTAACACTTCTCACTCAAACAGTGCGAGGTGACTCGTGGGAATACGTCAGCGACTCAGGCCTCTGCTGCTGTTTTGCTCCATTTGCATCTGGAAAGTTATGATGCCTTTATGTAAATAAAAAGCAGGCACAAAAAGTCAGAGCCAACTTCAGCACAGCCATTACATCTAGATTTCTGCACATCAGTAACATTGCTCTGTCATCAATGAAGTGCAGCAAATGAAGTCGTCATTGTTGGCATCCTACCTTAGTTTCAGTGAAGAAACAGATCACAGTTCATTTTATCTTTTTTTTTTTTTTATTCTATTCTTTAGCTCCTTTGTTGTGCACTTCCCTGAAATCCAGAAGCTGACATAGCAATGCACATTAAAGTGCAAGGAAAATAACAACTCTTTTCATAAAAGACACTGGCACACAGAGCTAAAGGGGAGAATATTTTTTATGGAGAGATTAATTTTTTGGTTTTGTACTCTGGTAACAGAATCTTCATGTACTGCATTATCACTTTGCTTATTAGTAGTAGCAGATGCCTATCTAATTTCAGATTTGACCTTAAATTTATTGCAAATTGCAAACTGGAAGGCCCCCTTTGCTTCTCTTGATGCTCTCTTCATGTGATAAGCCATTGTCACACTGGCAAATAGCTGGAGTGGTACCCAAGCATATCAACCCAGCAGCTCTCTTAAGTGTCACAGGCATTCAAAATGTAGGTCAACTTCTCTGATACTCAAGAAATACAACTTATGCAATAGGGTTTTTATTATGTCATTGTCTGCTCTTATTATTGTACCACATTAATTATTTAGCACACAATTTATGCAAACTGGTATTGAAAAAATAATTACACAAGATTAAAGTGTTTTATTTCAGGCTATCTCAACGTACCGTAGAAAGAACTGAAAAGAAAAAACAAATAACACAGTATCATCCACTAAATGCAAACAAAACACAGGACTAATATGAACAGTAGAAGAGCCGTGACTTTTTCGTAGTCTACAAAGATACAAGTTTACTAAAGTCTTCATTTCACCAGAGTTGGTAGTTTGTTTCTAAAGCAAATTTTTATTCATGTTTTCCATTGTTTATCTTTAAAGGTACCTATCAATGTATAGTGATAAATGTGACAGGGGCATTGAAGCAGTTCCGAGCTCTGCATTGAATGTGCTGTCTTTAGTGATAGTAGTTTCAAGATGGAAAAAACCTCCCAAAAAAAACAGATCAAGCTCAACAGCATTACACTTTGTAGTAAACTTATTTAATTTCACTGATACTCCAAGTAAACTCTTAGAAATGAGAGGCCTGGAAGATCTAGAAATGTAAATCGTAAATCTGCTTAGCACTCAGGTTCCAAAGTTTTTTTACCCGATAATTAGTATTTAAGTAACACATTCTTTGTGTTAAGTCCTCAGTTCCTTCCTCTCATCTTCAATTGTGCTTGGAGAACAGCAGAAAAGCAGTATCTATTGTCACAATTGACACAGTTGTATTTTCTCAAAATCGCTGTTTAGGAGTATTATAGCAGGACAGGTATGGGTCATGAGTTTATCTGGTCGCCTATTCCTCAACAAGTGGAAACATCCAAGTATTTGGAATAGTTTTTTTGTCATTTCAGAGTTCAAAATGGAATAATAAATTGTTTAGTGGATTATTTTCAATTTATCAATGAAACTGTAGGACTATTGAAAATATAAACTTTGCATTACTAAATGTGTAACAAGTGATCTGAATTATGTAAAATATGAATTGAATGACGTAAAACTTGAAAATACCTGGTTATTTCCAGCTGATGATGGTAAAATCCAGAGGGAGAAACAATATCCTGCCAATAAATTAAGAGAAAAATCAGAACGGATGCTTCCTTTAATATTATCACCAAGCTTATCCTACAGTATGAGATAACAAAATACACTCTGAATATGTCGCTATTTGATCTTGTAGGCTGTGTAACAGACCACTTCAATTATTCTCCCTTATCTGACAGAAGTATTAAAATACTGCAAGAGATTTTTCAATTTGTCAGTCTCAAATACATGGAAATGTTGAAGCATGTCCACACAGGATGGGTTTTTCTCTATGCTACAGTTGAAAATAGCTTTTTTCCTCTCTCACAGTGATTATGTCCTTTAGGAATGATAAATTTGAGGAGATGGAAATAAACTCAAAATGACTGAAAATAACATATATTTCTTCCATAGTGTAAGGGTTTCATTGATACCTGGTTCTTAAAATTCAAACTTTGTAAAAATTACAAAAAAACATTAAACAACAACTTATGTGAAAGAATTAATGAAGAATTAGTTGATCAGTTATGTAACTTCTACCAAAAGGAACAAATAGCAGATAATATAGAAGAAGTTATTGTTAATTATTATACATTAGCTTTCAAATACCTGACATCAGTTAATAATTTCAGCAGACTAAACTATCTTGATTTTGCCACCCTTAAAATAAAAACAGTCATTCTTCAGGAAACTGTGATCTTTAATGAAGATTTTCTACTTGACAAAAACACAAATAGAATAAGAATTACTGTGAAAGAAATATGAATACCAGGAAAGTCAATGAGTGTCCATGCTTCACCTTGCAAAATAATTTAATGTTCTTCCTTCTAATTCTAATCTCAGTTTCTCAAAGTTTGTGCAATGAATTATGAACAGCCTGTCCCAAATGTCCCCACACAGTTATAATCATTCTTGGACAATTTACAATATTTTGCTATTACATTTATTAAGACTGAACTTTGACCCAAAATTATTCTCTATTGGTCATTTGAAAGAATTACGTGTGTTGATTTCAAAAACCTGAAAAGATATGGAAGCATATTAGAATTTGTAAGTATGATTTACAAATAAGCAGATACTTATGACAAATAAATAGTGCAGTTAAGAACAGGAAATTGTATTTAAGACAAAAATTCAATTATTTACTGAGGAAAACAAGGGGTCCCTGAAGCATCACTTAGAAAGAAAGCACTGTCCCTCACACCTTATCTTTTTTTAGTGTTCTGCTTTTGTGCATGATAGAAGTACTGACATCAACAGGACTGAACACTATAAAGACACTTAACTTTGGAAAAGAGCCTGCTTAATTAATGTTCAAAATATAAATCTCTTTTCATAGTCCACTACTTATTAAAGGAACAGTATTTCTCTGTTTTCAGGATACTAACATTTTTTGAGGAGGAATGAATCTGTGAGAAAGTCGTAATGACACAATTTATTGGATTTGCCCTCATTCAGTAATCAAAACAAGAAAGCACACATCCAGCTGCTCCTGGATTGTACAAGACTCCAAATACTGTTTTTTCACCGAGTTGCAACTTATCTGCCACGCTCACTTCCAGAGTAGCTCTATTATTTCTCTTGTGAAGGAACTTAAAGGTACACATTTGTGATCAGCCTCTACCCTTTGCCTGTTTTTAATGGATTCTAGCACACAGTGAATCCAGCTACACATTTATTGTCAAATACGAGAGTCTTCTACACACCTGCTTCAAGGCATCTTTTTAATAGCTACAGTGTTTGTCTGGAGAGACCTTATGCCATAAACTGTCCTTTCTTCTCCCCTTAACCATATTGTTTAGCATACGCTTTTCAATCTTAACCTACCCTACTCATGAAGTTTAGCTTAATTGTAAAGATATGAATGAGCTCTTAAGAAACAATTGTATTAAAAGAGAAGTGAGATTTAATTCTGAGTTAGGATCTAAATAACTTTTATAAACAAAATCAAACTCTTACTATCTATAAATATTGTGCAGTTCTAAGATTGGACTTGCAAGGCAGACCTCTTATTTCTGTTCTGTATGTTGTCATTGGCTCCATCAGACATACCTTATACTAACAAAGTAGCTGAGATGACAAAATAGATTACCATTCCTCTATTCTACAGAAGTATTGTGAAGCTTCACTGATTGGATTGTTCTTCATTACTATTCTTCTATGACAGGTTTTAGCATCATTTATAGGTATATTTATATAAAAATATTTAAATGTTTGCATTTAAAATACTATTAATAAATACAAACATACAGAAATATGTGTTTCTGTAGACGGGGCTGGTCTTTTCTCAGTGGTGCCCAGTGAGAGAACAAGAGGAAGTGGGCACAAACTTGAATTTAAGAAGTTTCACCTAAACATGGGGAGGAACTTCTTTACTGTGAGAGTGGTAGAGCACTGGAACAGGCTGCCCAGAGAGGTAGTGGAATCTCCTTCTCTGGAGACCCGCTTGGACATGTTCCTGTGCAATGTGCTATAGGTAGACCCGCTCCGGTGGGGAGGTTGGACTAGATGATCTCCAGAGGTCCCTTCCAACCCTATATGAGTCTATGATTCTATGTATTAACTCAAAATATAGCCTTCATTAGATGAAAAATTATGATACATTTTTAACTGGCTACAAACATCCAATTAGAGCTACGATGCACTAAATTATAAAAGTAAAACCAGCACAGATCTTCAGCTGAAACTATTGCTTTGCTACAAGCATCAGAACAAAGAAAATAACTGGCAGACAGAGCTGAAGGGGAGAGTATTTTTTATGGAGAGATTGATATTTTGTTTTTTTATTCTGGTAATAGAATCTTCATGTAGTGCATTATCACTTTGCTTATTAGTAGCAGATGCCTATCTAATGTAACATTTGACCTTAAATTTATTGCAAATTGTACCTACTGGCTTTTATTTCTTAAAATGAAAGGCCAGAAAAGGATCATTTTCTAAAGTTGGATTTGTGCATTAACAGTTATTGAAACTATTGTTGAGGAAAAAAGGAAAAATTGTTATCAATACAGCCTTCCTCTGTCATCACGGACCCAAGGAGGAAGTTTAGATTAATCTGAGCAAAACAGAACTTTTAGAATATATATTGATTTTCTTCCTTTTTAATGCTCCCATAAATCATAATCATCATGTGCCATGCCTATGTGCCCTTGATTCTGCTAGCTATAATCTAATCTTATAACCCAAGCTCTCCAGAAAAGAACATTTTTCTTATTTTTTTTTCTTCTTACTTATGCATTTTCCACTGTGTCCCCTCCAGCTCTTCCCCCCGACTCTCTCAAGAATATAGCTAATTGGAGTCAGGATGATAGCATCTCAAGGTTACCCAAATGGATTGATAAATAGCAGGATTTGTGTGAACTCTAGGGTGCCCACACATGTTTTCATTAGGGCTTTTACAAAAAGTGGTTTAAAATCTTTTTTAAAAGCTGTAATAATTTTTTGTAACTAACATACTAAAGTCTTTGTACCCTTAAAACTGAACAAAACAATTAATAATTTGCATCTTAGGCTGTTGTTCATTATTTCTTCTAGTCTGTACTTGAAACTACCTTTTTCAACTATACAACTCTGCAAGTATATGAGGGACTTCTTTTTTATTTTAATGACATTCTATTTTTCAGAAATGACAGCAATTATCAATGTAGTGACCTTCCTCATGCTAACGTATCTTTCATTCCATAAAGAGAAAAACAAAATGGCAATGCTCTACTGAGACAATTAGGCTCTCAGTAAAGTTGGGGGTAGACTATTTAGCAGCCGTACTGCAGAGGATGTTTTTATACGCTATATTTAGATGTAGGAAAAGGAAAAAAAACACAAACATAAAAGCAGGACACACTTAACCGAGAGCAAACAAAGACCACAATTTAGGTTAGATATTAGGAAGAAATTCTTTACGCTGAGGATGGTGAAGCACTGGAACAGGTTGCCCGGAGAAGTTGTGGATGCCCCTTCCCTGGAGGTGTTCAAGGCCAGGCTGGATGGGGCTTTGAGGCTTTGAGTCTCAGTGGTCTAGTGGGAGGTGTCCCTGCCCTTGGCTGGGGGGTTGGAACTAGGTGATCTTTAAGGTTCCTTCCAGCTCTAACCATTCCACAATTCTATGATAACTTCATGAATCGGTACTTATCCCATGACCTAACTTACTTTCAGAAAGAAATATTCAACGTTAATCCTCCTTCTTTCCCTTCCATGCCCAACTCCTTCCCAAAAGCCAGCGCATTTGCTGGCATACCCTTCTTCTTCACCGGCCACCTACACCAGAAGATTCTTTTTGTCATCTGAATTAGTTTACCTTGACCACAGGTACACTGAGAAAACAGTTTTGCCCTTGGATCCTGTACCTAAGTTTATTCACTAATGTCCTTTACAGCACTTGAGGAATCTACCCATCCAAAGGCTTCTAACTGAAACTCAACTCAATTGAATAATAGCAGTTTGACACCTTTCTTCTCAGTAACTTTGAATTCTTTAATGGAAATATCATGACATTTTCCAAAAGCATTCACTAGCTGAGCTGAATTAAGTAGACAGAAGCCAAAGACAGCAACCCCACAGGAATTTGAACAGAGAAAAGGCTTCTAATTTATGTAGAGATTAAAGCATGACTTGCTGGCAAGTCAAATTGACCAAAACAATTAGGATTTGATTTTATTCTATTCTGCAGAGGTGCCATTACCTTTTCATCAGACTACTGTGATGTTCAGTAGAGTATTGCTTTTTATTTTTCCCTCAGAATAACAATTGTTGTATTATGAGTTGCTTAAATATTCATTCAGGCTTGAGAGCTAAGAAAAGTCCCCAGACCAAAACTAAAATCTGATGAAGCTCCTTTTATTTTTATGGTGGTGTAATCAAAGATGTGGAAGAAAAAAATAATCAACCACCTGACTGCTAAAATAGGGCAGAACCACAGCACGAGCCTACACAGATCCACAGAAAACAATGGAAATAGGGACATAATGAAAAATAATTATCTCTGACTTATTCACTTTGTTGACTCATTTTCTAAAATAGCTGAAATTGTTCGGTGAATGTAATTTTCTTGCTAATTATAGATTATTAAATTAAATGGTACATTTTCTACTGTCCTATGTTTCGAAGTTTATCTGCACCTTAAAACCATACCCTTTTCTGAAGATTAAAGAGGCACATTCCATTTAATATTTCAGGCTTGAGTCCTCATTGCCTGTCTTTTGTAGCCATCTGCTTCAGCTAGGCCTAATACACTACTATTCAGATTCAATAGCACTTTCAACTCACTCTGCACTGATAAAAAAAACACCCAAAAATCTACACAAGATGTGCCAAAAAGAGAATGAGAATGCTTATGCGTAAGAAAAATACTAATGTTCTGATAATAAAAAGCCAGGCCACACATTAAAAAAAAGTTTCATTCTTGGTATACATGAGCAATTTCTAACTTTAAACTCAAATGCATTTCTGTGCATGTTGAATTCTTTCTGACAACTTCTTTCCATGATATATTCCAATTTACACAAAATATATTTGCATATACAAGAAACACAATGAGTTACAGGGAAAATGCAAAACAGACATATATGTCACCCCCCTTCCCAGTTTTATCTCATGACAACTACTGACAAGATCAGATCTTGCAACTCCAGAGCATCAGTAAGCACCCAAAAACACACGAAAGGAGAAGCAAGGTACACAGTCCTGAAGCCAGTTAAGAAAATTGTACTCTGTTGCTTTTTCCCCATGCTTGTTTTTTTTCAGGTGGTTTTTTTTTTTTGTTTTTCTTTTTAAACTCCCTCCAGAGGTGAAAGGGAGAGGGGGAGAGGGGGAAACAGAAGAGAAGCAGAGGAGTAAAATCAGCTCATAAGAAAAGCATTTAGGCAGGTTAGTCTCAAGGTTGAAAGTAAGGGAAATTTTTCTCTTCCTTCCACTCACATTCTCTCCCTTCTCTTTTTCTCTGATTTTTCCTTTGTTCTTCTTCCCTCTCCTCCACACAGGCCACACAATGCAGCTCCAGTATACATCACTGACATGGTCAGCTCTCATTATCTCACCTTTTGTCCCAGGTCACCTTTTGTCACCTTTCTTCCATCAGTTAGTGGGCATGATGGCTCTTCTTCCATTCTCTAGCTTCTCATTTTTATCTCCCTTATCCTGAGGACAGAGAAGCTGATTAGTGCACAGTTGGAGGATACTCCCACAACTCAGTGAAAGACACTCATTTAAACCGGGCTAGCTAAAAACCAAACCCAGCAGGTAAATGCATTCATAGAAATCTTCCCAGTGTCATTTAAAACAGGGCTGGGATATACCTCATGCCATCTATGAAACACAGCAGATTAAGTCATGGCTTTGTTTTAAACGTTTGGAGGTTTGATTGGTCATATTTCACTTACTTAGTAGTTAGCTAAGTTAGGAACTAAAGAGAGATAAAATGATAGGTCCATCAAAAAACAAGGTGGGAGTACCTATGCTGTAATTTACAGAGCATTCAAGACATTAAAATTCTAAAAATTCATTCAAATGACAAGGACTGTAACATACTGTGGAAAAGGCACAACATTACACAATGCCCTTACAGAGCACAACATTGGGACGAAACAAGCCACCCAGGGAAGGTTTGAAAAAGCTAATGTTATCCTAGTGGATTCCTCAATTCATTCCCATTAAACAGATCATTCCTCAATTCAAATATTAAGCATTTTCATCTAAGAGGTATTTTAAAAAATCTAGAGTATTTAAAAAGGGTGACTAGATAGCAGTATTCCTGTTTTAGACCAAAAATCAGAAACAGCCTTATTGATCTGACTAAATATTTACACAGACATCACATCAAGGCTAGAAATAGAACCCATGTCTTATTTCACAATATGAGGTAATACGCATGTACTAGTGACACTTTTCATCTAGCAGCTCCATCAGGATATTAGATTTCTAAAAAAGTATCTACGTTAGAAGTGTGGAAATCAAACATTGAAATTTCAGGAAACATGAGAACTGATGTTTCCAGTTCTCTGATGAGAGATGACAATGATTATGATCATTGCCTCTGGTGATCCTCTTCTGTATATGTTTTATACTGTATTTTATAATTTTACATGAACAATGCCCTGTTATTTTTGGCCTCCAGTCACGACTGTATAAGACAAAAAGAATTTAATAAATACCTACTCACAAGTTAGACCAGGTGTTCTTTTAAAAAATGCTCACAATAATATAAAGAAAGAAAATATATGTAAAGTACATTTAAAATTATTGCTGGAGGTCACTTAAAAGCCTCCATCACCACCCTCAGACACTCACAGAGAAGAATGTAGGTTGCTAGGAATCAGCACTACCAGGACTATAGGACCAAATCTGAAAGCCTCAGACATTAAACGGTTTCTGCATGCAAAGTGTTAAAACTCGTGACTCGCATTGCACTGAATTTAAATTCTGTCATTTCCTAACTTTGGAGAACTTGATTTCCCAATCTCACTTTTTAAAACATATTTGCTAGTGCCATAAACTTAAAAATGTTTAAAAAGCATTTAGAGACCATGTCATCTTTGATAAATTCATTTACAAAAGGCTGTAGAAGGTTAAATGAGTTGGAGACATGAGTTATTTCAGTGTGCCTCCATAAATTAGCAAAAAATCATATTTAGAATTTCAAATCCATATGGAATTTGTTCCAAAATATAACATGAAAGAGATGGTCTCTTTCAAAAGGCCAGTTATTTTACCCCACTGGCAATATATGCTACAGGCTAGGTCATTTGTATACACATGTACACACCAGCTATTCTGTGAGTGAAACCTTCATTTTTCCTACAGGTTGGTATTTGCAGTCCCAGGGAAATCTTTGCCCCCTGGGACATCCTCCCTCCCTCCCAGCTGCCCAGGGGTGCTGATGGAAGCTTCTCAGTGACAGTTACACAGTGCATCGCACCTGATAACCCATGCTGGTGATATCAATTGTTTCTTTGGTAGCTGTATATGTAATTGCAGCTGTATATGTAATTGCAACAAGATCTGCTTGTGGGGCACCAAGGGCACATTCTCATTTGGGGCAGGGGGAAAGTCTAACACAGGATAATCAAATCCTCCCCTGGCTCCATTCCACAGGCTGCTCTCGTCTGTTTGCCCAGCATTTTCATACTTTTACTTCTTATAGGCTGAATCATTGTCAAAAAAATCCAGAGGGCTCTGAACTATGCAGTGCTTATTTGCAAAAAAACGCAGCTGCCATGAGCCACCAGGCACAAAAATTAAACAGATTCTGCATCATGACATTAGCATACATAAAAAGCATCTGAAAGTAATGTTTGGATAGGCTCTTGGAGAGTTCATAACTGAATGCTGCTCCAAGCTTCTCCCAAATGAAATTCTTACACTTTTTTGATGGAGAGGTATTTCACACCATGCCCAGAATCTTGACTCAAAGCTCTTACTGTGAAGAGGCTCTATAGAAGGACTGAGTAGCAGTCAGAGTTTGGCACTGTTTTAGTATCTATATTGCTTAGCTATCACTCGTATTGACCAAGCCTGGAAAGCACAAGATGAAACTTGTGTATAGAAATATCTCACTGTTTCAGGCGGCTTGTATTTGAATATTATTTTCCCCACTTGTATTGTTTTGATGCTTGAAGGAATAATATTTATAGGAAAATTCTATGGTAGAAATAAAATGTGAAGATATTTTAGACTCCTTCATTCTAGCAAAAACGTTGTGGGTTTTTTGGTTTTGTTTTGTTTTTTGTTTTTATAACCAGACACAATTTACACAATTTGCACTCATTATAAGAATTTCTTCCCATTTTTACAGGGCAAGATAGAAATAACATGCTCTTTGCCTGTTATTCTTTTGGCTAAAATTTTCATACAGTCTTCAAAAGGGACAGAGTTAAAAGAAAGCAGTATCTCTCCAACCAGTTTCTCCTGAAGACTTCCTGCAACTGCTAAGAAAACATTGTGTCTTATCAGCCGCAGTGTGTTCAGGGAGCATAAGGAAGATGAAGTAGAAGGAATTTCAAAATGATGAAAAAAGGCAAAAAAAATGTTCGCATTGGTGTGGAAACATGAACTCAATAGCTAGGTGCTAAGAGGGTTTTCATGGGACTATTTTTGCGTACTAAGATAAACTTGTCTCTAAGGTAAAATAGAACAGTCTACGCAGCAGCAAGTCTAGTTTGATTGATGAGCATTCACACAATACCTTACATCTTTTCACATAAGGAGAGAAACCATACACTTCTGGCATAAATAGGCAGAACGCAAGAGTTCAGTGTATACTGGTATCTCTTGTCTGTTGCCCAGAGCTGTTTCTCTGATAAGAAAAGGCGAGCTGAACTCTGAATACAATAAGAGTTCATAAAAATCTATAAAGGGCAGCTTATAAAATGCAATAGATTACCAGTGTTCCGTTAATCCCTTTACTACTGCTAATGAAGGTTTAAATTCTGCTGGACTATTAGTTACGAAGTTGTTCTGGGTACCAAGAAAGAAGAAAGTAAGGAGAAAATGTTGCAATTCCATTTTCAGTTTGTGTTTAGATTTAGAAGGGATGCTGGAAACCTGCATAGCAGAGGGGACATGGCTTACTTGAGAGGGAACCATGAGCAAAAGCAAGGCTATGCAACACCTTTTTCACTCTTGAACAAAGACAGCAGAGGAATATTTTGTAAAGGAGGGAAGATACCAATGTTTGGTTTCCTAGGTGATTAAAGAGTGGAAAACCCTAAAAAAAGAAAGAGAGAAACAGATAACAGTAAAAGACATACAGAAGGTGAAAAGGAACTAAAAATCTGGAGAAATCAGCATTCTACCAGTAAACATTCTGAATGTACACATGGATTAAAATGTTCTAAAGGTAGTTTGAGGTAGAAAGGACTACTTTCCTGTTCACTTAATTAAATTTCTCAAAATAAAGAGACTGCACTGTGCAGATAGAGAGAGAAAAGGGCTAAATTCTAATGTTAATGCTATGTGGCATGATTTCTGGGTGACTGGAAACATTCACTCCATTTTTTAAATTGTGTGTCCATATATGCAACACTAATAGCATAAATGCCATCAAACATGTCTTGGTGATTTCTTTCAGACCTCCATATGTCTTTGTACATTTTACATATTGTATTTGTATTAAACTGAATTAATTACTCAAACTGAAAATGACCAAACCTTTTGAAATGTAATTCTAAAGCAAAATGTTCTTAAACTATGTGGAAGAGTGGCTAAGGCCACGATCTCCTTGGAGTGAACAATCCAGCCTTTTGAGGAACATCGAACCCAACTTCTCTGAGGCTGCATGCAAGGCCTAGTTAGCCAGAGTAGGCCTTCAGGCAAGGCCTAGTTAGCCAGAGTAGGCCTCACTGGCTTTCCTGAATCATGCTGACAACGGACTTTTACACAGAATATGCCGAC